>SSSI01004216.1:0-36947 GCA_004796505.1 Oryzaephilus surinamensis | reverse complement strand
AAGTGACTGTTGATAGTGACCGTTTCGATAGAGCGCACAAAGGTCTAAGAGGACCCTCAGTTGGCAACCAGCAGATGTTGATACTGTCCAGCGGCAGGATAGGGCCAATTGTTCTCCAACAATTTGCCATTGTCCTGCGGTGTTGTGGGTGCGGATGGCGGTGCACCGACTGCCCCATTGTTCGGATTGTAATAGGGCGCGAGTGGAGTGTGTTCGAAGGGCAACTTGCCAGCAGAGTACAGGTCAGGACTGAGGAATTGATTGGAAGACTCAAACACGGACCGCGGCGGAAATTGGGGCGTATAGTGACCATGCGGGAAATAGTAGGCGGATGGGTCGGGGGACAGGGCTCGGCCCGATGGCGAGTGATGGGGCGGCTGTTGATGGAGCTGTTGTTGCATTGCACGCTGTTTGATGTAATTGGAGAACTCGGTTGGCGACATTCTGGAATTGAGTAAATAACTGGTCATTTACCTCCGTTTTCCGCACATACCTACATAATATATACTGACGAAGTGAGATGGCCGACTGGGCTAAAAAGTGGGTTCGCCATTTTTGTGTACTTAGTGTATTTTTTAGTGAATTTCACATCTTGCAATTGGCATATAAAGTGCGCAAAATTCAAAATACGATTATTTATTGAATATTACAGCAAAACATTTATTTATGTCAAATGTCACAATGTTATAAATTTAGTTACAACCGCTAAATCAGACTTGCGTATTAAAATTCTACCTTTCCAATTCAGTTTGTAAAAGACATACGTTTACGTACTATATTTATCAAATATTTAAACATCGTCGAAAACGTATGTCAGAAAATGACAAATAGAAAACCTTTTTAGGTTACTTTACACTAAGTGCATAAAAATGGCGTCGTTTTCTATCTCTTTTTACTGGCCCAGTTTTTAATGTGATTTTAATAAGGTTGAAGCGGTATACATTTTATAGGTATGTGATTTTCCGTTAATTTCCACTTTCTAACTTACCGATTAGCCCTTTTGCTGCTGGTCTTCAATTTGGTGCTGCCAAACTTGGTTTGAGCAAAAGTGGCCGTAGTGAAGGTGAGTGGGGTGGTGGTGCGCGGTATAAAAGACGGCACCGGAGACGGTGATCCCTTGTACGAGTTGGCCAACGACGTTGGCGATGGGGCCGTCGATGGTGACGGCAAATGGTTCAAATTGTTCGGTATTTGATTACCGTTTGATTGTGGTACAGCAGATGGTGGTTGAAATTGTTGGACAACGGCCGGTGTTTGGCCGTTTGTTGCAGAAAATGGTGTCGTGGATTTTGGTGACAAACTTAAATTGCTTAAACTGCAACTGACCGACTCAATTGGCCGGAAACATTGTGCTTCTGGATTGAATGTTTTCGTTACTTCACGATCGGCGGACTTCTCGTCTTGTGGATCGGCTTTATCGCTGAACAGGACCTTAACGGCGCCCTTTTCGCCAATGCGATAGCTCACTTCGCCCGGATCGACCCAGACGGCCAGTTCTTGGGGCAGATTCTCCAAAATGTCCTGAATTGGAACGCCACTTTCACGAGCTGCCCGTTCTAGCACCTTGTCAATTGGGTCACCCGTTTTCAGGCATCTAAATGCCGATCCTTTGAACGGCTTGTCTGGATACCAGTGACCGTGAAATTTGTCTTTTAAAGCTTTCTCCAATTCTTCGCCAAATATGTTGACCCGTCGTCTAGGGAGTTTATTGTACAGGTACGATATTACGAAATTCAATGCTACTTGTACTTCTATATGCATTATGAGGATTCTGGTTTTATACTTTGTGTTTGTTTATTATTAAATTTGGATGTTTCGCCGTTGTTGTCGATTCAAAAATCTTTCTTATAACGGATAGAATATTTCCTTTTTAATAAAACATTTAACTTTTATATATAAATTTATATAAATATATCTTGTTTATGTTTATTTTTCTTTTTGTGTTTGAACGATAAATTTTTATTCTATTCCGTCGTTTTTATTTTCTTTTCACAAAAATTAAGGTACGTGATCTGTAACAATAAACAGAAAAAAAAACACTTGTAGACAATTATTTACGCAAAATAAAACTTATACAAGTAAAACTTGTTAAAAAACTATTTGTCATTAACTGGTTAGAAATTTAATTATTCCACTAGTTAATTAACGACATTTAGTCGTATTTTTAAGTTGCTAAATAGATAAAACACTTTTAAGAATATCATTATAAGTATTCTTAATTGTTACACCTTAAACGTCAGTTATTAAATGTAATTGCTCATTAAGCGTTTAAAAACAATACAATTAAGTTAATGTTCTTGTACATACAACATTTAAAATAAACTCGACTGTTCTAGTAGAATATTTCGTCTAAAATTTACGTTGGTTCAATATTGTCCCTTTCGTTCTCTACTTTCATATAATACATTCTTTAATTTAATATATGCTACGAAATGTGGTGGAGAGACAAAGACGCAAAGGACCATCAAGGATCTTTGCGTAGGCGTAGGTATACAATATTATACACGTACATATACAATCCTTTTTCTGTATAGCAGGAAGCAGTAAGTCTTGCGTAGATATTGCGATCAATACCACGCGTATCTACAGCAGGCTGATAGTCAGCAGGAGCTGCAAAGCACAGCAGCCGGCCGATAGATATATAAAACACTAAACCAAGCTCAAAACACAGAGCGAGAGGCAGAGAATTGTGACGAATTTGAAACTAGGTCGTCTCCCAAACATTTCAGAGCCTGTGTCTGACACACATCTTTCTCCAGCACCCAGTTATATGGATTTAATTTATTTCACAAATAAATCATACAAACATATAGGTGTTTATTTATCCGTTTAACGCCATAATGGGACATGAAATCGATTTGATGTCTATTGGGAACTTTCCTACGTTCGAAAAATGTAAAAATTGGTAACTTATGAAATGAATGGGCCAAAAATAGGTGACCAATATTTATTTATGCTGCCCATATTTTTCCTCCTAGGAAAGATCTTTTATTTATACGATTTCAAAACAAATCTACATATATACAAATTGTAAAGTATGTACTAAGTTTAAATATTGGTATCGTCAATGTCAAACAAATCGTATAATGTATATATGAATTGAATAGTTTATTATTTGGATGTAATGGTGTATCATATGTTTGTGTGTTGCGAAATCACCCCGAAATAACTTAGGGTTGACATAGCAAATTCATTCAAGCAAATAATGCCAAAGCCTAACCTACATAAACCGAATTAAAAATAGACTTCCAGCTGCTTTGATCATCCAACAAACAACAACACGTTTATATTTAAACATTTTTTTTAACAAATAACATAATTCCTTATTATTTTCGTTAATCGATCAAACATTTTTTTGTACTTGAATTGAATTGTATGCTAAAACGGAAAATTCGATAGTTTCTGTTGGAAAACTGCAACAAAAGTTTGGTAAAAAATGGCAATTTCAAGTGCCAGAAGAAAAGTTTTCGTAACAAGATAATAGTGTTGTAATTTTCCATTTTCTGTAATTTTTTTTACGATCCTTGGTTTTACTGACAATAAAATAAAAATTTACATTTTGGCAACTGTATACTCATGTATTTTAGTTTGGGCTGTTATAGAAATAGTCCACAGTTGTGACAAACACAACGAAATAAAAAATTTGTTCTTGCCAAAAATATTCTGGCCAAATAAATATTTTCAAGTTAGATCCCTGAGGTGACTCATAAAACAATAATTCCACCAAAAAAACCATTTCTATTATGCAGTTCAATTTGCAAATGGAAGCATAACAATTGGCGTAAATTTTATAGTAAAAACGAATGATTACAACAATAAATTTAATTGTGTCTAACCGCAATAATGATTTACAAGAAATAATAGTGAAATATCGAATAGGAGTTCCTTAAAAAAGACATAAAACTGTGAAAGCTGGGAATCCTATCTAATCTGTTCAGTTGACAAATAAATACAATAAATACAGAAAATAATGCCATAATATAGGAAAGAATACAGTAATGACAAGGCGTGACTGAATGAATTTAACGCCAAAATTTCACCATACGGAAATTTAAAAAGTTAAACGTTTAAAAATTAAATGTGGCAAATAACTATGTAATTGAAGGAAGTTGTTGCTGTTATAAATGTTATTATGTAATGGTGGCATTAGAATATTATACAGTTCAAACTAGTTTTAATATTATACAGAGCACACACTATATTATAATTATTTTAAAAGTATAAACCAGTAAAATGTTTCAACTTTGGAACATTTTATGAAAACTAATCGGAGTGGCGATGATTTTACGTAAAAAACAGCTTTAAATATTTCATTACGCGATATAAAATTTCACTAATAATAAAAAATGGGGAAAAAGAGTACATAATGAAACTGAATTTAAATTAAGGTCTTTTATAAGAAGATTTGCGATGGGAGCAAATTTCTGAATATTAAGTGAAGCTTTATAGAGTTTTAAAACGTACTGTCTAAATATAATATAACAGTACTTTGTACGTAAAATAGAAATGCATGACATGTTATTTTATTAAGAAAATAAGAACGAAATTCACCCCTTTCCAGTAGCCGTTTATTTAGTATATAGGGTGAACAAACTTGACAGAAGCCGAGTTAATGAAACCACATACGAGTTTTTTTTTAATTGAATTTTGATTCAGTATTGATGATAATTTACCTTTGCAGCTTGTGTGTTTGAATTCATTTTTTATTTTGCTTTTTCAGCCTGTACGGCTCAGCGAGCTTTAAAAGCAAATTAACATTTTATACGTACATATGTTGATGAAAAATCGAAACTTGTGTATTTGTGGTTATTGGAAAATACATTAACAATAAAGAATGTGTATAAATATAAATGTAATCAAATGTTTTCGAAGAATCAACTAATGTATGTTTATTTGTTGATTATATAATTGAAGTTTTATACGAATTGTAGATAGTGTTCCTTGAAATTATCTAACAATTTGGTTTTAAAATGTTCGATTTTATATATATCAGTCATTATAATAAATGAAATTCTATGAAAAGTGCAATTTTACGACCTTGTAAACAAATTGCAATACAATACAATTATTTAAATAAATTGTGACTAGACTATAGATGACACAACATGTATAGTCTGTTTCAATCCTATGTGCACACCAGATTTGACGTTTTAGATGAATTTTTCGTTACATGGTTTGCAATACTGAAAGAAGAAGAATTCTAGTGGATTCCAGTTATTTTGTAACCTAAAGTAGCTAAAGTGCTTTCTTTTGTTGTCAACCACACAAAATCCGGTGTGCACATAGACTTGAAATAGACTATAGGTAGTTTTACAAGTATAATTAATTAAATTAAAAAATTTACAAGTATAGACTTACACTTTGATTTCTTGTACCTACAATGTTTTAATTAACGATTAATAGAAAAATACGGAAAAAATTTAATTTTATGGTACGACCTTTGCAACTTGTATAAACTTGTACTCAGAATAAATATGGATTCATTTAGTGTGTCCACCTTGACCGGTATTAAAACTATCGCTTTGCATTATTAAAACAAATTTTATGGTATAAAAACGTATTTTCAATAATTCATAAATAAAACAAAATTGTTACACAACTTGATGCTGTATTTAATAGTCACGACTTTGAACTTGAAAGAAAACACAACAAAACAAAAAATATATGTACCGAGTAATAATACAATTATTACACAACTGGCAACGTAACTCATACAGTATTGATAACATATTTTTAATTACCTGCCATTTTTTCCTCCAAATTACATATTCATAAATGAAAGAATAACTGCGAGTGCCTAGTTAATTAAAATTTCAAGTGGCGCTACGCGAAAAGGAAGCTTTTCCGTGTATACTGTTTCACTTAAAAAAAAATTATTAAAGCCAGACATGGAATGAATGTCGTGCTTTGCTGACACTTATATGCTTTATTTTGATTAAGTTGTCAGCCAGTCCTGTGTGTTAATCCTCCCGGGTATGCGGATGAACACCAGAAAAGTTACAACCATATTAGATTAGGGAATCTGTCCATTTCCAGTAAAATACAAATTTGTTTTGACTTAAACTTGTACGAATGCATTTAATTGAAAAAACACACATTGTAAAGCAAATTTTAATGTAAACACTGTATTGAAGGACTTTTATTCAAGTTTTATCACTGACGTGTTTTAGTCTCGAAATTATAAAAAAAAAAACAAATAGAACAAGTTTTGCATACGGCTCATATTTTATTAATAAAAATGGTGTTAAGTGCGAAATTTGTTTATTCTGTAATAAAAATGAGACAAATCCATAATATCAGAAATAATGGATGGATCCGTAAACGAATTCCGGATTCGTTTACATAAAAACGTCCATGAAATCTATAATACATATGTGTAAATGATGGTGATGTAAACAACAAATGAAAAATTTGTTATGTTATGACATTCTTTGGCACAATCTACTCGTAATGTACCGAAAACCGTGATTCATATTCAAAGAGATGTTTTCATATTGGGAAACAGGTACCGATTTGGCAAAGCACTTTATTTTCTTTTTTTGACGTCGTGTTTCCATTCTATTGAAAAAATCCGCGTATTTCCAAACAGTAGAAACACACAAACAAAATGTGGAGCTGATTTTTGCATCTCATACAGTACTATTCCATTATAAATGCTATTTTAAGCTGTATGTACATACATTCTAGTTGAATAAACGGCTTTATTTTTAACTTTATTATACGGTGTTAGTTTTTTCGACGTCAGTAATTAGTGTTTGTTTAAATTTTTTCTTTTATTACGTCAAATGCATCTATATATGTGTTTTAGTGGTCATATGATACGTACATTTCTATAAACACCTAATTGATGACAATCAAAATGTTTACGAAATGTGGGACATGTTATCATTTCAAACTAGACAAGAACCTTGTAATCTTCGAATAACATGCATTGTTAAACGAATGTTGCAACAATATTGTACACGAATTATTCCCTAAACTAAAGTGTTACGTTATTATAACGTCTTGATGAAAATTTTAACAGCGATTATTTTCTCGAAAACTTAATGAGAAACTAAACTTTATTGTAACAATAGCGATTTTTATGTTTTACGATAATTTGAATTCAGAAGACAGCTTTTTTGTTATTTTTGTATAAAAGCGCCTTTATTTGTGTTGTGACAAATGGTAGTTGCTTATTTACGATTTGTTGGCTAATAATAATAAAAGCAGTTGTTTTTTTTTATTTAATGGCGAAAGTCATTTATAAAAATACAGTTTCTTGCCAAATCATTAAAAAAAAAACGGAAAAATGATAAATAAATTAACTATGATGATTAGATGAGTCTATTTTCGTATTGACGAAATTTTCTTCTACGTGATTGAAAAACGTAACGAATATCGTCATAATTTTCATTAAAATTTTTCAAATACGTATTTTTTTTCTGCTATTACAGCACAAAGTTTCAGACGACGCATTTATTTTACATAAGATTATAGTTTACATAAGATAATGTTATAAAAAATGATTTATAACATGATATCATTTAATGATAATGAATGGCTGCCAAAATTTGTTTACAGTTTGCAAAACTCATGATATTATACATGTAAATGGATTACAATTTTTTTGTCGCAGACGTATAATATTTAAAATTACACATTTTTTCGGAATTTACTCCACACATACGAGTGTCAGGTGTTTTTTTCTTGTAAAAGTACAGCTTTTAACGTAAAATATGTTTGTTGATCGTGGCATATAGTGTCTACGGTAACGGGGCGTTGGCAATATTACTATCGATCTGCCAGCACGACCCCGTTTTTAGCACATTCACTTGGAACTTTTATGTGCTTTTACACTTCTGTTGTAATAAACCGAAAAAACAGGAACGAATTTACCAGATTTGCAAATATTCTTGTGTATATTTGTGTAAACATTCTTACCATGCAACTTTAAAAGCTGTAAAGCTCCATGGAAAACCGCATAAAACAGCAACTTTATATAAACGAGCCAGTTGCAATTTTCGCGTTTGATTTTTTTGGTATAACGTGCATTAATATTTCATTTACGAAACAAACTGCAAAATAGAACACCTCAACAAATGGAATATTTGCCAGGTTGTTTTCTGTATACAAGTTTTAACAGTAATATCAAAGGAATATCATTAAAGTGTAATTGCAAAATATTGTTTACCGACTGCGCCATGTAAAATTGGACAGAAAATGAGGCGAAATTAATTTAATGACACAACGAATGTGCAATATCTATCGAATTATAATTAATTACATGATTGTGCCGAAGATGAATTTGAAATTAGATTGTTTATAAGTTTATTTAACTCACTTTTATTTAAAATTTGTTGTTTTGGCATTAATTTGATTCGAGATAATTTAATAGGTAAACAATATGTAAAAATTTTGAAATAATATGTTCATTTTATGTCTCAATCCAAAAATATTACATAGTAGATTCTATTTTTAGGTGAAAGAGAGTTTCGTTTTAAAATAATTTTTACAATTTTTCACTTTCGCACTCTTTTTTCTCTTTAATCTAAATTTAAATCACTGCAAGGTATATACCTAAAAACAGAGAGTGTATACGTGAAAACTTTACATGAGGAAAAAAATAAAATAAAAATCGGCTCGCATTTTTTGGCTCAGTTTCACCTACTAAATTTGTACACATAGTTTACTACCTACGTTTTTATTTTAAAAAAGTTTTTCAATGTCTTGTTTATCACTTATATAATATAACATGTATATACAGGATTATTTAACCTTCAAAAAGAAATTCTAAATTTATACGATCATAACAGCTCTATGTGTAAATATTTCAATACTGGGAAGATTACCTTTAAGAATATTTTTTTCTAAAACAATGCTATATTATTTTTCTTTGTGTTTATGATAAACAAATGTGTGTTGTTTTAATGAATTTAATTAACACCGACAAATTGCTGTAAAAAGTTACGTTTCAAATAAATTTCGTTAATTTATTTTGTTATTGGAAAAAAACGTATTGAATCACTGGAGTTGAACACAAAAAGAAAATCCCCGCAGTTTGCATAAAATTACAATATTTATTCATAAAAATGATATATGGAGCATTAAATTTTGTTGGAAAAATATCGTGATGACTTGACTGAATAAAACAATAAGTGCGTCTTCAATGTTGGCCTGCCATCATCAACAACAATAACAAAAAAGTACATTTTCTACCGTTAGTAGTACAAGAGTGCAATTCAACTGTGAATGCATATGCGATTTTCACTTCCATTGTTTCCGAATGGTGGAAAAAAGTGTTTCAATGTGGGCGAATTGAAGAATTCTTATCGAAACACGAAAACTGATAAGAATTCGCAGTTTTTGCAACCTGTTGTTGCTGTTGCAAACAATTTTACAAGGTCAATGCTAATGACAATTTTCATTTAGAAGAATTATTGTTAGAGCATAATGTCACTACACTGCAATTATTAATAATAATTACAATAAAAAACGATTTGAGCAATAATTAATAGTAATTACTTCCTTTAAATCTAAACGAGTATCAGAAATGACTAGTAATTTTGTAATTTTATCATTTGTATCGAAAAAATGTATATAAAAATGATAAAGCAATTAAATTGTATAAATCCACTAATAAACAATTAAATTGTTGCTTTTTTGATATTCACGTGGAAAGATTAAAAAATTATCTTTTATAATTTATCTTTTGCACGGTGGTGGGAAGTATTAATTTCACGACTGAATAATAATGGAAAAAATATTGGCAGAAACCTGAAAAACGACTCAGCATTATTGTTTTCGATTTTAGCACGTACATAATTTACATATTATTAAATGATTGCCAATTGTGTTAAAAAGAATCTTGATGGAAATTCGGCGAATTTGATTTTCGCAATGATAGTATTTCAGTTCTAATCAACATTTTCAGACATCTGTACAAATTGGTGCCAAATTTGACCTATATATTTTTCTGTTTGTACGTATTGTATTGGCACAATGCCAAAATTCCTTACTAAATACAATCTGTACTAGTATTTGCCCTAGTAGTTATTTTATAACATTTATTCAGTACAATTATTCGTATATTTGTTTGGATTTTTATGAAAAACAACAAACAATAGTACCATTGACGGTTTTAATTAAAAACATGGTAATGTAAAAAAGGAACAATGATTTTCAGTTGAATTTTGTAGATGCAAGTTTTTTACGTAAGAATATTTTAATTGCAAGGTAAAATTTAATAGAATTAATACAAGGTTTGACCGGAACATTGCAATTGTCCTAATTTATGCTCATAGAATGAATGAATACGGTCTAGGTTGGGTTGGTAGTGTGTTTAATAAATATTTTTTACAGTTTACCATTGATAAATCAACATTTTAGCATACAAAGTATTTATAAAATAATGTATTAATGGAGAATTTATTTCCCATATCAATATTTCCAGAATCATCCGGCACAGAAAAAAAAAACTATAATTATAAGCAATTTAATTTAATCAAAAGAATTTTATTTATTATTTAATAAAATATAATCAATTATTGTTAAATGGCAAAGTCCTTAACTATAATTTTCTCTATATTTTTTCTAAAAAGGAAAACAATACGTGATGGTTTCGCTAAAAATGACACAACAGCACGAACATAAACAATAATAATAATTTTTTGTCAAATTAAAACATTTCGAAGGCTAACAGTGTAAACTGACCATCGATTTATTTATAAACAAAACTGGGGTAAAAAATTCACCGCACCACAGCGATACTCGATATAATTTTTTAATTAATCGTGTATATGTATCGATTATCCGACTGTCTCTACAATATTTAATAATCTATCTTTGTTTCTTACACGCGACTTGAAAATTTTTCATGTGCATGTTCTTTGACCATTACTTAAAATGACCTACAAATGATTCTATATACATTACAGTACATACACATAATACACACATACACACTCACACATATAATTTAATCACCAAGGTTGCGTTACGTCGTAATATGGGGACACGTGACCATAATGTTATGATAATACTGTGCGTTCATCTCGTGATAACTGATAACCATATGAATGATAATAACGTAGAATGTTTTTTCGTATTTCGGAAATTATTTGGTTGCGAATCAATTTTTTTTTGAAGGCTGAGAATTTTTCCAAAAGAATCATTTTTAATTACGAGCGCACTAGAACCAAATATTCCATAATTGTGGAGAAATGTGGGGTAGGGAATTGTGTCGATCAACTTAATCGATTGCTTGTTATCGGATTCCTTCAGCAAATACAAACAAACAATTGGAATTTTTGTTTATTGATCATTTTTTTGAAAAAAAAACAGTAAACAATTGTAGGGTTGGCGGTCTGGAAAAATCCAAAAACAACAAAACCATTCCACAAACAAAGATATTAGGACAATAATCAGCAGGTAGTTTGATTACACTATGTATTGTAAATAATAATTTAAACAAATATTTAGAAGTTTTATCAAAAAATATATATTTACCCATATATTTAACAAACGTGTATACGAAAAAAGCCCACCAACTATAATATATTGTGTGCTAATAAACCAATTTTGCACCATTTTTTATTGTGATAGCACTTTATCAACAATTTTCGCTAAATATTCATAAGTTGTATTTTAAAAAGTCTAAAGTATGTTCTGTTTGCATGTTCAATATAATTGTTATCGTTTATGTTATACCGAAAAAACCATTAAAAATCGTATTTTTCCACGTGAAATACGTTTACAATGTAAATTATTTATTGTTATTAAATGTTTTAACAATTCTACACCATTCTACAGTTTTATACGTCAAATCGTATTACTTTTTTATTGTAATACAGACTAATTTAGATAGAATAGTTTGATTAGATAAAAGTAATTCTATTGGATCAAATTCTATTAATATTGAAATAAATAAATATAGAATAATTGTCAATTTAAATGGATAGCAGCATTCTTATTAAACATTTAAATTGTAGTACAAAAGTTGCGCTGTTTTTTCAATTTTACAAAATAGGACCACTGGGTGACAGATTTTCGTTTTCTAGATTACTGTTACAACAATATAATACGAATTTAAAAATAACAACGAAAACTTACCAAAAGCGTATAAAACGATGAGAAAAATATATAAAACTTCTAAGTAAAAAAAATAAACAAACTATACAATTATTATCAAGATATAAAAGTAGAAAAATATAAAAGATGTGGACTAGTTAAGATCACTTCTACACTCGCGTAGTCGCGCTCTGCGCTGTACAATGACGAGTCAAAAGCTCCCGCAGTCGATATATAACTCGCGTATCGCTCCACAGAGCTTTACGTCAGATGTGACGTCGTTTCAGTTGCCACTGGTAACGGTTTGTTTAGTACCACCGCCTCCCGGACCATTGTTGCGTCATCACACTCGGTGTGCACACATACACGTCCTTCTTCTGCCCTGGGAGCCTGCTGTGGGGGTAGGCAGGACGTCAAAACAAATCCAGGAGAAAGCTGGCCGATGGAATGGGTCGAAATGTTGGAAAAAAATTATCTAAAATTGAATTGAATTTTTTTGTAAGGGGAAATTCGACAATTATTTGTAAGCCATTAGGGATGTGATAAAAGGGCTTGTGTTTGGGGACCATTCGGCCCAAATCACTGATTTGGAAACAATAAATATTAATGGGTTAATTCAGGCATGTTTAACTACGGTTAGTGTGCTGATTGATTATTCAATAAAGTTTTACAATAATAACAATATTTGTAGATAAAAATTGAAAATACAGTTGTAGATAATAAACGCATTTTGTTGAAATACCAGTTAATATAATTCTAGTATTTCAATAAATTTTACCCACATTTACGTATTTAATACGTTACATGATAAGGGCGTCTAATGTTTCCACAGATAAATCTGATTTCTGTGTTAGTTGGTTGTTTTTCATCGTGAATATATTTTTAATAATGTATTACCCCCATTTGACGTTAATTTGTAACCGAAAAACAAGGACGTGTGCAGTTTTATTGAAAATGATTGCAAATAAGGATTGTCAACAAAAATGGACACATTTTTCTATAAAATCAAATTAATCCCATTGGTATAAAAGCTATCAACAAAATCATGTAACTTTAATAAGTAAATGTATACCTGTCGTAAAGCCCATCTGTAAAATACACCAATTAACTAGAGTGATGGCCATGTTAACGTCATACAAATATAGGAAACATATTTATATAAAGTTGGACATTGGGAAATATAAATAACTGCCCCCATAGCCCCTTACGCCCCACTCAATTTGGATTACATTTTATATTACAACTACCCTCTGTATACGTAAATTTCTATGATTACACGTACAAAATGTTATAAAAGCTGGAAACGCATTGATTCGTCTGTTATGCATTACAATTTAAAATTTTGACGTCATTTGCCAACAAAATAGACTTTTCTTTGCAGCATTTTCACCAATTGTCCGCCTACACACGTTTTTTGTTATTTTTCCTAGCAATTGTTATCGAATGAATGCGGATTGCGATAAATGTTATATATTTAGTATTAAATTAAGCCCTCTTAAAATAAATTAACAGCGCTTTTAACTTGGGGGTGGAAGTTTACAAACTGAGTATTACGAAATTCGCTTCCATATTTAACTGGGTTAATAAGAAACAGGATAATTATATGAATTAATAACAATTCTAATCATATATTGTAATCCCATTACGTAATCGATAATCGTACGGGATGGCGGGGGTGGTACCTGTGTGGCGGCACTATATAGGAAAATTGTTCTCATAAATCTGTATGAAAATTAATTAAGGTTGATTATAATTTCATGAAATATGGCGTATAAGGCTTTATGGAAATTAAAGCACAGTTGAAGCTGAATGCCCCTTTTTTCAAGTTATTATTATATTCTATAAATAATGGCTAGTTATTATTATTTATTATTTTTATCTAATTCTAGTATCATATGTTGGATGTAACAAGGTTTTTCTGTAGAAACGATTATATTTCAGACACAATAAACCGTAAATGAAATAAAATCTTTCCGAAAATAGTATATTTATATTTTATATAAAAAATCATTCACTTAAATATTAAACGGTCCATATAATGAATTTCATGCTTTCATAAAATGTTATGAGCTTGATTTATTAACGATTTGTCTTATAGTTAAGTAAAAAGTCCTTAATGTGATAGTTTTACGACAAGCTCAAAATAACCATATGGAATATGATTGTAAATTAAAAATATCGTTCGTTGAATTGAATAATTGTTGATTTTTTAAATGACATTTTCAATTAATTGTTTTTATTATTAAACAAATCTTTTTCCAGGACATCAGTTTTATGACCTAAATCGTATTTCATATTATTCAATTTACATAATAGAAACCGAAATTATACGTTTGTAATTGTAATTGAATTTTATGCATTTGCTAATCAATTAGTAAATTAAAAAGTTCTTTCTCTCAAATTAGATACTTTTCTAATATTACGGAAAACTCTTTAATTAACTTATTAATTAATGGAATATTCTATCGATAGTTTTTTAATTAAAACACAGTTTATAAATTGATATGTAAGTTTTTCTTTTCAATTAATTTTGTTATCTGTAAATTTTTTTCTTGTTTTCCAAATCAGAGAAGTTTTAATCGTAGTTTTATCATTTTTATCTCCCGCCCACATTTTTACGTGGGCCCAAATTGTGTATACAAAATTTATTAAAATTTGGTATTATTATAGAAAAAAAATCAATTGATTTATACGATAGTTTATTGAAGAAATAAATTTGGAAAATAATTTGTTATTTATGTTAATGTGACATTGAATGAACAATATGATTAGTGTGTATGTGTGTGCTTATTAAAACCAAATTGTTTGTGTGCATGTTTAAATCGAAAATAACGTTTGGCACAACATTAAAAAATCAATGTCAGAAAATAGTTTGTTATTCGTTTGTTGTAGTACACAATTTTTCCACATAAAATTCATTTGTATGGAATAATAAACATTTATAGAAATATTATACAGTTGAAAACTTTGAACGAACAATTATTTTCATATCGAATATATAACTTGATAGGTATTAAAATTGTACTTTACAAATTGTACGAATTTTTAATGAACGAATACTGTGTTGGCAAAAAAATCGACTTTTTTTCCAATGTAGCTAGAACGTTCTAGTAAAAAGTAATTTATAAAGTGATGATTAGATAATATAATAACAAAGCCTAATTACGATTCATTCATTAATAAAAAATTGATGGCTATTAAATGTTTTAAAACAATTTTAGATAAAATAAAAATTTTTTAAATGCCAATTCTGGAAAAATTGCTAGTCCAAATTTAATTCTGAAAACGAATTTATGTTCATCAGGCCCTATTTCATTAATAGACACTATTTCTTTGACAAAATGTTTGATGTTGATTTTTTTATTAAGCTTTTTTCAAGTCATTTAGACGCAAACATGTAAACAGCTGCCATTTTGTTTCTAGTACAGCTAAAAGCTTCTAGTCAAAATCAGTTTATAGAAGAATGTTGGGAAAATGTAGTGGTGAAAATTCATTAAAATTTGTTCATTAGTTTAAGAGATATGGGCATTAAAATTTTTCTATTTGAGTTATTTTTTTGGTTTAATTTTTTTTTCGTTTTTTCGCTATAATTTCCACAATTTTCCGAGAATTTTCATGAAAGTCACACAGTTTAATAGACATTGGAACTGCACATCTAATGAAATAATTAGTTTTCTTCTACGATTAATATTTTTCATTTCGAGGGCACTTTTATAAAAACATGCATTTTTTTGTTGGTTAGTCGGAAAATGGGCTATAATTTTTCTCCTGTGTTAGATATTTTAAATCTAATAAATGTATTATAAAGTCTATGGATGTATTAATAATCGTGGATAGTATCAAAGAAAAACTGTGACTAGAAAATTTTCTATGACAGTTTAAAAATGTTTCATTTAAATCAATTAAAAAAATAAAAAATTTTCGATAGATGAAAAATTTCCAGATACATAACATTCATATGTACTTACCATTTAACATGATTCCCGTGATTTTTTTTATATATTACGTAAAAATTGTAAACTAAATTTTTATTTCTAATCTAAATGTATATAAAATTAAGTATTTTAGCATTCACCTAAATTCTTTTGTAAATAAAAGTGATCTATTCTTATGACATTATAATTTATAACACATCACACGGATTAATTATTAACATTAACATGATAAAATATATACAACATTATAGGAAAACAACTAGATATTACTTTGACATTATTTTAAACTTTTTTATCTTGCATAAAATAGTCAAGGTAATTTTATAGTATAATAAATGCATTTATTAATATGCCATATTGAAATTATTTATCTGAATATCGATAGTTTTGGAATTTAGGTTTCAGGAAACCAAAACTAAACTACGAAAAAGTTACATTCATTTTTACAATTTTTAACTAAAACAAAAACACATTTATCTTTAATTGAAGCTTTACTATTTTTTGACGCAAATACTGATTATTCCAAATTTAACTGACGATATGATATTTTATTGTAAAAAATTCCACCAAAACAAATATAGACTATAACATTAAGTACATACTGTGTTTAATTTGCAATCGTTTATCTTGTGATATTTTTAACAATTATTTTTTTCTACTAACATTGTTTATTTATAAAAATAGTTTCACAAAAACTCATAATTTAACTACAGATCTAACATTTTTTCAAGACTAAAAATTAACGAATTTCAAAGAAACTTAGACTCGGTTCTAGCTAAAGTTATGTATAAATGTTGTAAAAACTACGTAAAACATATAATTCATTGCATTGTACATAAATATCAAACAGGAAGAATAAAATTTGGCAAGAAGTAATCTAATTTTCGTCCAAAAATTTCACACAATAATAATCATTTATAAATCTTCACGAAGTCATATAATAAATATGTTTTACATTAAATTCAACAACTTTTTTCGTTTATAACTATATAAGGGTAGAAACGATTATATTTAATGTATTGATTTGTAATCGGAGGTCAAATAAATAACTAAATATTAATCAATTTGATGTTTGTGATCAATAAATAAACCTAAATGTACTGAGCTTAAATATATGTAGGCGTTTGTGAGCTTTCAAGTTGCATAGATACAAATTTTTTATATAAAAAAATATAAGGACATGTCATTGTTTTTGGCAAAATGTGCATTTACACACAAAATTAAGCAATGCATAAAACAAATGGATTTTTTGACGTTTTTTTGAAAGGGAAAAGCCGTTTAAGCAGCCAGAAAAAAGCAACCAGATTAGTTTAACTGTCGTTAAAACAAGATTTATTAACCGTTAGACTAAAATAAATAAAATATTATTATTTTGCACTCTGAGGACGTTATAGTTATATTTAGAATATAATAGTAAAAGTCCTTTATTTTATGACAATGTAAAATACTGCAAGTTGCTTTTTTGTTAAAAATATCCACATAATGGATTTATTACATAAAGGTTTCCATTTTCACTTTAAAATCGAACGAATTATAATAAATATTCCATAAATGCCAAATTGGGTACCTGAGATCTAATTTGGGCCAAAATCAGAAAATAGAACTTCAATCCCTTAATTGACATAAATTTCTAATGAAGCCATTTGAAATGATGAAGTAGTTTACATATAATAATTTTTTGTAGTGTAACTGTGTAAATATAAATTTGTTTAGTGATGGCATAAATTTTTAATAAATTCATAAATTTATTTAGGAAATATTTTAAATTGGTTGTATGAAAAGTTTTGACCCTCAATTAATAACTCGGATTTGATTACGTCAAGCTATAAAATGTCTAATATTGTATATTTTCATGATGTAGACTATTTTCACATATACATGTTCGTGATTGTGTCGTCATATAGTACACGTGACATAAATTACTTGCATGTATTATCATCGATGTATTCACAAGCCAAAAACAGAATATTTTTATTTGTTTTGTATATAATTTTATACAAGAGCCATTATATGCGAATAAATATATGTCGGTTTTGGTTTTGAGCCATAATATTTTCTATTGTTTGTCTAGAAATGTATTTGAGTAAATTTAATTCTCTTTTCAATATACCTACGTTCGTATAAATTATAAAAATAAACAAACAACTCATTTTATTATGTATTCGATAATTTTTGTGGATATTATTTTCAAACGTATATCAAACAATTGAAAATGTATCGTAATGATGTTCAAGTCCTTGACAATGTATTTATTTCAAATTATTAAATAGATGTTTATTAACTCCACGGTCAATCCTATTTTGACTAATCCGACAATTTAAACGAAAGCTACATTTTATCCTTACAAATTTAAAATTTTGTTTAGGAGATTGTTAAGAGGATTTTCAATTTGTTTTTAAATAAAGCATTTAAAAGCATTTAGTTATTATTTATGGCCTAAATTATATTTTTAATCAATAGTTCCAAGGATTATATTGTTATATTATAATATTTACAACATACAATTTCTGTGTTTTAATATTTTGTAAACACGCAAACGAACATATGATTTTATCTTAATTCAAATTGGAAAATGCAGGAGTTTTATTGAACGGGTGTTAATTTTTAATCAACTTTAATAACAGCATGTATTACCATAACTAGCAAATATTTAGTACCAGTACAGTACTTACAGTAGGTACACATAATCCATGAATGAAGCACATTAACAACACTTGTTATGTTTAAATAATGTATGCAGATCCAAATCAGTAAAATATATTCATGACTTAGCACTAAAATGAACATTTATGGGTAACCTACTTCCCTTATTCATAAAACGATATGATTTTTTTAAATCGTTAGTAACGACTTCATAGTGAAAAGATTGATGATAATATAATATCAATAAAAGACATTTAACATAAAAGCCACCATTGTACGTTTGAAACATTGAAATTCATCGCACAACATCCAAATTCCACAAACACAAATTTAATGAACATGGAAATCTAAGACACACAGCATACAAGTACGTGTCATCATCTGTGCAAGTGGATTACCAAAACTTGGAAAATTTCGCACACACACACTGAAACGAAAATAATTTTCTCAGCATTTAAGTGTTTCAATTTGACTTATTTATTAGTCACGTAGGCAAGCACATATACTCTAAAAATGAAATATCGCTAAAGCATGAAAGCAATTTTCATATAATACGCGAACGGAAGAAAGAGCCCATTTTTGTGTCATCAGCGTGATATACACACAGTTTCAGCCCCAGTTCAAAAATTAGGTCATACTGGACCAAACATCCACGTGTTTAGTTTTCGAGCGAGTGGAATATGAAAGGGAGAAATTTGGCCTTGATTTTTTTTATAAACTGACAGATCTCCCTCTAGTGATAAATTAGTGGGTTTTGCTGGGGGGTTAGTTTGTGTGTGTGTATTTGGAAAGCTTTCGGTCCAAACACAGACACACGCAGAAATATATGAGAAGAGAGCATACCGGAGAGTAAATCGATTTGGGCGTACACGACGTCGTTGGCGTCGCTGGCAATAGAATCCTAGCCGGGCCTCCACCAATTTGACCCACTTCCCAATTCAACTCCACCCGAACATTAAGGCCAACAACGACACAAACGGCCTGTTTTCTACAATGAGCTTTACGGTGGTGTGTTTGTGGGGCCACACGATAAATGGAAACAAACCTATTCTAGGTTATTGGTGCACCCACACACACACTTTGAATTTCATTGTGTTCCCTTCTATTAACTTTCAATATTGAAAATGTTTCTTTCCAGACTTTTATTGTATTTGATACAATAGTGTGTTTTTCATGTGTTTTAGCACTGTATGGCAATTGTTGTAAAAGAGGGTATCACTTACTTAGCGACTGAAAAACATGAAAATAACTACAATATCTATAGTTATTTTCATATTAAGAAGGGATGGAAAGTGGCATTTTTCATTCGAGTGAATTGAAGAACTCGAAGTACCTTCTACGTAGTTTTCAACACATTTTGTGCACGACTCCACACGATCCCTTACGGAAAATAGTAAGGCGTGATGATAAAACCATAATATCGTCACACCTTGCGCATTGATAAGTTTCCACAGTAGGTTACTAAGGTGATATTTTCTATTTTATGATGATTACTTTTTATTTTGCGTAATTAATTGTTTGTTTTTTATTGTTGTTAAAATATCCGCTATAGAAAATTAAATTGCATTTCTTTTCGAAAATTATGAAGCAATTTCGTTGCAGTAAAGTGTCGTCGTCTCCTTTATGCATTAATAAAAGTTTTCAAATAAAATGTCGATGTAAGCATAACAGTATTACCAAGTGTTTTGAGACACCCCCCACGGGTTTACAACACCATACAAATTTCATTTGGGCAAAAATGACTAAGTTCTTGTTTTAGTAGTCATCAGATATGATAAAATCGCCCATTTTCTTCATCTCATTTGTTCTTCAAGGATTATAAACAAGAGACATGTAATTTTGGGAAATAATTAAGTTTTAAACCGTGTCTGATATTCAAAATTGTCACGTAAAAAAGGCTTGATAGATTTTCGTTGGTGAACTTTCAAGTGAAATTAGTCTAACATGCCCTAAAAGAGAAAATAATTTGATCCACACTAAAACGTAGAAATGGAAATGTCTCTTTGAGTATTCATTGAAAATGACAAAAAATTTCTTTCAAGAAAGCAGTGAACTTTTCTTTGAAGAGAGGTATCTTTTCAATTGAAAATAACGTATTTCGTCACGTCAGATCGTACACATCTAATGATATAAAAATAAAATTTGCTATGCAGAAAATTGGCTTTGAAAAACATAATGACAATATTTGAAGCTAAATTGATACCTATCTATTTATAACTTTGATAAATCGTCATACTTTTGTGCTCAAGTACTGTGTCATTAAAATATAATCAACTTCTTTGGCTTCAAAAATCAAACGTACAACTTATTGACACGTTTCTCTAGCTCACGTGTACCAAATGTAATATCATTTGGGTATAAAATAGATAAGTAAACGAATAGAGTCAACTTTAAACACGAAAAAATTCCAATGAAAAGTTGCTATAAAAAAAACTACATAACGTATTATCTAAGTGATATGTTTGTATTAATTTATGTATGGTAAACAATTACTGTAAACTTGTAAAAAAAAAAATATTAAAATTTATAGGTCCATAAACGAAACAATAACAACATGTATAGTTTTAGACACCGATATAAACATTTTCAACAAAATTTTTGTTTTCTCTATTGCATTTAAAATATCAACATGCAAATTTTATCACTTTTAGGTGATGTATATATTTAGAAATAAATAGGGGGTGATTTTTTCGGATTTTACATGCAAATTACACTTTGTCATGCTAACAAAGTGAACTTTCGCCTTATTCTACACTATACATGAGAAATTTTGATAGTATTTTCCTTTTTTTTGTGTGAAACAATCTTGTAATCTGAAATATGCTGTTTGCGAACATAAAATTCGTTGAATGAAAAGGAAAATCAACAAACAAACAGTCAATACACGATGTTTTTTGGTATTATTTTACCAAAAAAGTACCACAAATGTATTTCTATGTAAACATATTTCAGTTAATATTGATGTCGACGTTCAATAAATATTATTTTATTATTTCTTATATGTATGATTGTGCATTTTTTCATTTTTGAATACATTTGTAGATAATATGCAAATTTAAAACAGTTTGCATAAAATCCATAAAAGTATAGGTTGTATTTGCTTATTGTTGAAGAAAATTTTATACATATTTAACCAAAATATTTATGCATTTCTCCAATCAATGTAATTATTTAAATGCGGTTTTTAGCTATATTTGCGATAAAATTTATAGATGCTGTTTATATATAGAATTTTCCTACTAAGAGAGAATAAAATCATTTGCACCAGTTTTCGTAGAAGGTCAAATGTGAAAAGTTCATCCAGGCACCCGATTGACATTGCCCGTTGAAAATCTGTTGAATTTTCACATAATCACCAAATAAAATACATACTGTTTAACATTTCAGTAACTAATATCGTCTCTGAAGATTTGTATTAGTTGTAAATAGATTTTAAAAGATAAGCAGTTCTTTAAACACAAAAAGAATTCCTGTAGAGTTTTCCTAAAATATAACTAAAAAGAATTTTTCTCATTAGTGTTTTCTCGGAACTTCTTCTTTATCGATTATGTTGAATCAGCTTAAATCTAATTGACGTAAAAAATGTTAAAGAAGTAAGGGATAATGTTGCCCTTATTGATTTTTTATCAACACAAATCTCAATTTCATCAGAAATAGTCTCTTAAGATATTCGTACATAGTTGTAAGCCTTTTATATACTTAATAAAATGTGAACTAGAAAAGGAATATTCGGGAAAAGTGGGTTAGCATGTCTGCGAAATAAATTAAAGTGGATTTTCTTAAATTTATTCATCTCGAACTATTTGTAAAATGAAAGTTTGTACAGAATAAAGTGAATAGAAATTAATAGTAATGTTGTTTATTTTATTTTTTCCCTATATTGTGTACAATACGAGCTTTTTTACATTTTATCTGAAAATAAAACGAGGAAAAGTTCTAAACACCAATAAAAACACTTTCAGACCATAATTCCATTTTCTGAGTATACATATTTAAATGTAGTACAAAACTTTGTCTATAAAACATCATTTTATACTTATTACAAAACGAAATTGTGTTGGTATATAACAATTAATTATGAAATTTAGTCTAACACTGCAAAACTTTTACCATAACTGTGTTTTATATATAAACAATCTCTTCGAATTTCCGAAAATAGGATTCAACCAATCAACGTAGTCTATATTTAAATAAGAAAGTTTATAAACTTTAAATTGATATTTATTTTCATTTTGTACACACAGAACCGAAACGTAAACAGTGGCAGAAATGGCAACTGTGGACAATTAAAAAACGTTCAAGTAAATTGGAATCCATTATTTTGGCAAATTTTCTAAAAGGTACAAATTGTTGGAAAAGAGTTATGCCAGAAGTGTTTTGTGAGGGCTGATGTGGGCCCCCGGGTGTTACACTGCCGCTATATCGATTGCTAGCGCCATGAACTTTGGCATTTTAGCAGTATAATCCTGACGTCAAATAGCCATGTTGTGTTCCTTTTTCACATCCTCAAAATGCATCTTCCTGTTTCTGTACAAGAAAAGTTTAATGTTTTTCCTAACCAACCTGACCCACTTTGCATTATACAGCACAACGATTTATGTGTACGAATTTGGCTATATTACAACAAACCACAAATATAACACTTGTTACAACACTGGAAAATGTAATTGCGTTTATATCATTCGGAAAAACGAAAAAATCTTCTTATTTATATGTACGAACTGTTGGAACAAAAACGAATTGGATGAATTCAATTCATTTCCGACAAAAACATATTAATGGAAGCGGTTCTCATAAAAAGTTCATCAATATAAATAATAATCAACCATCCCAAACTTTTCACCAAGCCTCAAGCTTTTCAGGAAATCTTAAATTTCAAGTAAAAACTGATAAAATTGGAAAAGTAGCTGTAAAAACTTCATAACACTTTTAGTTGGAGTGGATATATATATAACAATGCAACAAATGTATAAAAAAAGTGCACATTCGACTGCATGCAGCTTTTTCTACATCATTTAAGTTGACGTCAATGAAACTTGGGAAAAAGTTTGCCAGAAAAAGGGCATTGGAATCTTTATTCGGTCTCTTATCAACAATAAATTCCAAAATGTACATTAGAAGTTTGTTATGTAATTTTTCGACCCGAGCACTTATATTATGCCGTGGAAGAACACACATATAAACTCACTTAGTATATTAGTTTCTTTAAAAGTACATAATTTAGGGATATTCAGAGTTCAATGCTTCAAGTGGAATGACTTGTGTACTGCAAAAATATTATTAAAGCTTTTCCATGAAAGTTATATTCAAGTATGTACGTGCATTATTTAATAAAACACATGTAAAAGTACAGTCAGTCTTTTATTGATATAAAACTTTACACTTTATTGTCACCAATAAAGATTGCAATCGTTTTTCCTTGATGAAACTATTAAACTATCACTAAAGCTTTTCAATGAACTGTTTTGAAATGCAATTCATCATTTTATTTGTAAATAAAGCTCATTTAAAATAAATAATTCACAAACTGAAAAAAAGTTGACTCTTTCACATTAAATCCTTTCCACTGGAATCATTTTGTAAAGTTTATATATTAAATATCATAAATGTATTTTAAGAACAATAGATATTATCCTGAGACCCTTTTTTCTTTTTAAATTCGGAGCGAATAAGAACAATGAATGATTAAATTTCATAACATTTCGTTGTCCACTTTTGAGCCCTATTAGTTTAGAAGTTTGACAGGCGTTTTCATCATTATGTTCCTGTGTGCGTATAGAAAACACACATAAAACCCTTTTCAAACATTGATGGGTTGTGCCAACAAAGCTAATACATATTTATAAAATCAAAGACACACTCAAAATGGTTTAAGCGTTTAAGCCAGTCCAGTAAGTGTTGGTTTAGCTTTTTTTCTCACTTGGGGCTATAATTCTTCAAAGGTTGGTGGTTTATTTTTAGAAAAAGTGCTTGATAAATACACTCGAGCTTTTTATTTACAAATGCAGAAGGAAACATGGAAAAAAGTTCCTGTTCCATTAATTAAAAAATATACGAATTAAAAACGGAAACATTGATGGAACAACAAAATAGCAACGAATAAGAATGTTTCCGAAAGTAATCTTATAAAAAGTCGCTTAAATTTAATTATAGATCCATTACCATAAGCATCCCCAGCGATTAACTGGGTGGGAAATTGGCGAAAATAGGCGAACTAGGTAAGATACACATTTGACGTAAGTGGGTGAAATTTTCGAATATATAGTATGGTGGTTGAATTTAGCTCAAGTTTTGACCTGAGATGTGGAAGTAGTGGGTCGAGGTCAGGGCTGGCCTGGTAAACGTTGTTGTTGGGTCGATGAAGCTGCCCGCGCACACCAACCCATATTTTTCGAGCTCTTCCTCTCTACACACATTGCGGATGAAAATTTGCCCGATTTGTACTGGTGCCGGTGATGCCTTGCCGAAATCGCGCAAGAACTTCACCACCAACCGTGTCCCACAGTCTCCTTCTCTCTGTGCTTCAATATCATCCCCTTTGCCCGCCAATGCCAATATAACTGGATACCGTCGCCGCCACCCACGCATCGCCGCCGACTCTCTTCCACACACACGCTTTTAGGGGTTGCTGGAAATTTAGTTGGTGTTTATAGCGCTAACCTTGACCTTTGCAGGAATCGCGAAGCCGATACAAGAGAAAAATAACGTTTTTTTATATAAATTCGAGTACGATAATATAAGCATGCTTTATCTAACAATCTTCCATTTTCTTGGCTCTTTTTCAAATTTTTCATGAATTTTCATGTAATTTGTGGTAATTTATCTAAATGGTTAAAAGTACAAGTTGTTATCGAAGTTTCGTATCATTATGGGACAAATGTACACATTTTGCTCCAATAAATACAATTATTTGATTTATGTTTGTTTAAACATAATACTCGTATATAAATAAATACCAGCAGGATAGTCATTATTCGTTACGTACACACATATATACTCTATAATAACAACATAAATATAGGATCATCCAACAACTAAATCATGGAGACACGGATACGTGACAAAACAAAATGTAAAAATTATCAATAAAGGGACATATTTTCGTCGTGCAAGTAATTCGATTTCTATCGTCTATTTTTATTTAACAGTAAAAAGATAAAAGAAACACAAAATGTACATCATCTTGTCAGAAAATATTTGTTCGCATATATAGTATTTGCTTTCTGTCAGAAGCTTTCGACTGTATGTTGTAGTTATGAGAAAAAGAAAAGCTCATAAAGTCTTGTTAAAAAAATGAAACATCACCATTTATTTATAAATGTGCGTCCCTTTTTCGACTATTTGACTTTATGTCTTCAGTTAAGTAATAGAAAAGAGGATTAAATTTAAAATTGAGTCCTACATTTTAATCGCAAGACGTTAAAACTAATGTTTGAATAATAAATGTATCATTTCTTGCTTTTACAGTATTATTTAGATAATTTCATAGACAAATACATTGAAATTCTGATTGTAAATTCATTAATGAATATTTAAACATCTGCAGACAGCATTTCGGAGCTTAATTCCTCTTTGCTTTCAAAATTAACATCATGTTTGTAAATTAAAAAATGAAAATTCTTCACCATAGTTACGTGAAACTTATTTATTTGAATGGTTTTGCCAATCAACTATTTTACAAGTTTATCCACGAAAAATTTATAGTTTAATTAGTGTCAGAAGCATATATAAATGCCGAAGAGCTTCTCCACAATTGGAACGGTACAAAAGAGACATTAACGTATAATGGATATCGTTGTTAAACTCTTATTTTAGATCAATGTAGAAGACACACCTGACAGTGACAGACACTCTTTAAGTGAGCTTGATTTGCTAAATCTGCGGTACAAGATACATATTTATTTGCCTTCATCCCTAACACTTACCAGTTTTTAATTAACAGCTTAACTGTGTCATCGTCCGAATCGGAAAACATATATTTTGCGGAGAATAAACGCAATATAGAGAAACAACAAACAGAAGAAAATTGTGGCGATAATTTTCATATCAAAAATACTGTTTCCAAAACACACGACCATCCTTTGAAAAATATTAAAACTAGTTTACTTCAACCGAAATTACCACATTTTGAAAGTAAACAGCAACAATTCGGGACGAACATAAATCCTCAATACATTTCTGATTTTGTTGTAACTGAAATTAGTGAGCACGATTTTCTTTTTCCTAGTAAAAAGAAGTCTTCAAAACAAGCGATTTGCATCACAAAACAGAATCCATCAGCAGATTTTAAGGAGAAAAAGTAATTCTTGTTTAAAATTGAGACTAAAATTAATTTCACAAATTGTTAGATCCAAATATTGTCAAATAAATGAAGGTTTTCCGTTTAAATATTCGCCGAGTGGTAATTTACTAGTAAGTCCACGTAAGGTAATTTACATAAAATGTTTTACGAACATTTGTAAAAGAAATTCTTTCGGAATAGGTTGTGTTCTCAACAAACAAACTAAGTCTTTTAGTAGCCGATCCAGAAAACACGAAAATAAGCATAGATCCTGAATCGTCTTCTGTTAATGGTGCAAATATGGCTCGTCATAATCACGAAACTGGCGATATTTTAAAATCGCGCGCCATGCAAGGAATAATAGCTCAAGTAAGATGAAAATCACTCGTTTAAGTGAACAATACAACGTGAGCCCTATATGAATATTAATTACGATATTGTTAAGGATGGAATTACCAGTTTGGGTTCATGGATGGAAAACACACCAACGCGTACACTGAACAAAGAGTCATCCGAATATGAGGGTAAAGACACTGCTGACATATTGAATCCGGAAATAAATTTGGGCCGTTTGGGATACAGTGGAATGGATGCCATATCATGGGACCGTATTGAATTACCAGAAAAGAAGAACCTTTATTTAGAATTGTTCTCAAGAATTACAAACTACAAGTTTAGTTGCAAAACTAAAATTCCTTCACAAGTTATTAAATGAAATTAATGTTGCAGAAATACGGATTGTAAAGTTTATATTGATGGTCATGAATTCGATTGTCATCTTATTGTACTTCAGTGTTATTCGCAATTGTTTGATGCTTATATTGCGGTAAAGAAAGTGGAAATACCAGCAGTAAGTTGTGTAAACTCATAAATATATTGAATATAAATTTTTGTATAAAATTGCTTGCCAAGGATAAATGCAGTCCAACTGCTTTTGCATTCATATACGACTGGATGATAACTGGAGAACCATCATATCGAGATTTGAATAGAGAAAATGTTTTGGACATATTTATAGCGGCAAAATATTTGAAGGTCCGAGGTAAATTAATAAAATCATAATTGATTTTGTGGTATTTTCTCTCAAAATTTAAATGAAAATTAGATTTGGAAAGTCAGTGTTGGGTATTCATTGATAATAGAGATGTATTCAATGAAAATACAGCATTTATGCTTTATATGGAAGCCAAACATAGAAAATTACCAGAAATTCAAGAACTTATGTTGCCACGTATTAAGATCTTCTTTCTTATGTTGGTAAGTTCGAAGGATTGGCTTGAAATGGAATTGGTTGATGTAAAGAATTTGCTGAAATCAAATTATATTTATATAAATTGGTAATTAGATACAATTATAATTATACTATTTATTTGGATAATGACAAATATTATACAATAGTGAAATGGAAATCTTTATGTCAGCTGTACGATGGTTGAAACATGATTGGAAAAGCCGAGATTGCTTTAAATATGAAGTACTTGAATGTGTCCGTTTTGGAAATATAGCGCCATGGCAATTGGTTGATATAAAAAAGAATTCAGAAAATCCAGACTTTCTGGAATTAGCAAATGATGCTAAAATTTGTAAAATGATAGACGACGGTCTTAAGTACACTATAAAACAAAAAAAATCAATGCCTTTCTCTCTCTTAACGTTTGTCATTTAGTTATGGGATTATCAAATATTTTTACGATGAAAATAACGACTATTTTCGTCAATGGAGCTCGTCGGTTGGCTTAAATGAGCCATCACCAAGAAATTGGAGTGGCAATAACAAAACATATTTTACGTACAGAGAATTTTTAATATATTTGGACCAGTATCGTCGTAACCAATTTATTGAAATCGATAAGCCACAATTGAAAAATGATAACATCAAATATGGTCCAGACGTGTCCAAAAAACAAATACGAGCAACGACTAGCACTGGTCAGGATAAATTATCGCTACAGGTGCCTAGTGCGGATGAATTCCTTTGTAAAAGGAAAGTAAGTACGTCCAATAAAAAGAAAATCAATAAAGTGTTGTCCTAAAAAAACAAGTCAGATAAAATTTTAGTGCAAACACAATCTAATTTTTTTCCCGTATATTTGTTTAATGATATTTTCTTTGCAAAAATATAGTACAATAATGGACAAATAAACAGTATTTTTATTTATTTTAATTAATTTTTCAATGTCCTTCATATCCTGTAGAATAAAAAACAAATTCATGACGAAAGTTATAATGCAGCTAAAATATTACAATCTGCTTACAAATTACACAGAAACAAAATAAATAAAATGAAGGATTTTAAATGTGAAAGGATACAAAATAATACTAAGGAAAAAGAGATTCTTGAGCTTTTCCGACGGAAATGTTTGTAAGTACATATACTTTATGCAAGTGTATCAGTTGAATGTATTGTATGAAATTGAAACATTTAGAAATAAAGGTTCATCTACCCTGTATTCAAATAAAAAGGAAAACGCAATCTTTAACACTGAAACAATATTAATATTTGGAGGACTCGATACGCAAACCGCAAATGGCGTTGGTCGAAATACAGCAAAAAATATATATTCTTATACTGTGGAAAAAAATTGTTGGGAATATATTGGTGATTTGCCACAGCCAAGACAATATCATAACACATCCATTTTAAATGGTCGCATTTATCTTGCCGGTAAGAATAAGAAATCGCAGCATAAATTTCTCTACAATTCGTTTACATCAGGAGGATGTGATCCAAGAATGAAAAACTCGAAGCCCTTAGACACCGTTTGGAGCTACAATCCAACAAACAAAATTTGGTACGAAGAGAATAATATGCTGATGGCCAGAAAGAATTTTGGACTTGTTGTTGTTAATGGCTGTTTATACGCTATAGGTGGACGTGGGTTAAATAATGAGTTGGCTCATTACAATGTTTACACACATAATTTATTAAATAAAGACTTGTTTATTAGATGTTTAAATTGTATGGAAAAATATGAGCCAAATACTAGAATTTGGGTGAAGCAATCTTCAATGTTGTTTGGGCGTGTTGGTGCTGGATATGCATATTATATGGATTTTATTTGGGCAGCTGGTGGTATTTGTGAAAAAAATGTACTCAAGTCTGTGGAAACTTATGATGTCAAAAATGACCGGTATTAAATTAACGAATATATCACCGTATATATTTAGTTTCATGTTTTGTTAGATGGAGTGAAGTGACTAGTTTGCATTTTGCCAGAAGTTTCTGTTCTATGTTTGTCATTTCTAATCAATTGTACATTATTGGAGGTGTCTCTAATATTATTAATGCAAAAGCAACTGAATGCACAAGTTTGGGCCAAATTGACGTATGGAATCAGTCACTTAACGACTGGGAATATGTAACAGAATTAGCTATTGCTCGACACTGTCATTGCGTTACATCGTTGGGATCGCAAATATTCATCATTGCAGGCATTACCAAGAATTATTCGAAAACTTTGAGTAGTACGGAATGCTTTTGCACTGAAAGAAGTTAGAGAAATATCGAATCGTTGATAACAGTTTAATAAATAGCGGATTTTTACAGGAGTATTTGTACGAGGAGTGGCCAGTTTGCCAAACCCTGTTTCAGGGTTAAGTGTTGTTACTTTACAAGGATGAACAAGAATAAGAATGTTCAATTATATTTAACATAAGTTATCTATTTTACATGTATTGTACATAGTTTATATTTTATACATTATTCCGTTTACGTTTTAAATAAAAACTTTATACATACGTGTTTGAAGATGAAATAAAGACTGTTCTTAGACTAGACAATTTTAAAAAAATACGTTTCAGAGTTTAAATTTATCTAATAATCCAAGTTTTTTTATAATCTATCTTGATTAAGTTTTTATTTATAAAGACATGAATGAAAATGTTCTTAATAACATCATTACTTGACTTTCCTCTTCAACCTTAATGTAATTAATAATGTTTGACTAAGTAAATCAAAGAAAACTCGGATTATCCTCATTAAACTCATCTTACAACTTGTTGAACAAAATAACTATTTTAAATTTTATGATATTCAGTTATTCTTAGATAAAAATAAAATACATAATATGTATATGTATAGGAATTTTGTATTTTATGTGTAAATAGAACATAAATACGGGTACATGTATATATTTTTTATAATTTAACCGCAAAATGATATAGTTATCGCCAATAAGCAATGTTTACAGCAGTATTTTGATATCAACTAGGTGTGTCAGAATTTTTATTTATGTTTGATTCATATTAAGCATATAAATCATAAAAAGCATTTTAGAAAACATAAAAAACTGACTAATGTACGTAAGAATTCAATTTGTAGTGTTTATTGCTCTGTTTAATAGTTGTTTCTTAAAAGTTGATGTTTAAAAATATGATTAAAACTACAAACCACATAACGTTAATAGTATTTATTATTGATAAGAACAGAAAAGATAAAAGATAACAATATCTACCTACATTCAGTACATTTGCAAATACATATGAAGTGAATCAGCTAAAGTGTTTTCTATATAATAATTTTACAAATAAAATGGCTACAATTTCTTCATTTAGCGACAATGCTGCATTTGAAGAATTATCCCAAATGGAGTTCTTCAATGGGAATGATATAGTGTCCAGCATGAACAACATTCTAAATATAACAAGAGCGCAACGTATACGTGCTGCAATGTTTCCGGAAACCCTTGAAGAAGGCATCCAAATTCCGAATACAAAAATATTCACGAAACAAGAAACAGCCGTTGAAAAATTATCGATTCCAAGTCAACTGCTGAAGGAGGCAATTAGAAATTTGATAAACTATCAAGATGACGCTGATGTGACTACAGAAGCAATGCCAGAACTGCTATTATTGCTGAATTCCAACGAACAAGTCACAGTTGCAAGGGCGGCAATGATGGTGCACGAATTAACGAAAAAAGAAGCATCTCGGAATGCCATCATTTCAAATGTAGACGTTATGAAGGCCCTTCTACAAACCGTTGCTAATTCTGAAAACACTGAGACGGTGGAGCACGCTATTGCCGCCATAAATAAATTAGCTCATCACGAACAGGGCCTCTTAGCCATATTTCAAAGTGGCGGTATTCCAATATTGGTTCGAATGCTGGCATCTAATATTAAAAGTGTGGTCTCTTATGCCATTTCCACTTTGCGAAACTTGATGATGTATGTAGATGGGGCGCTGAAAGAAGTTCAATTGTGCGGCGGTATACAGAATATGGTGCCGCTATTAGATGGGAATGACGTCAAATTCTTGGCCATTGTCGTCGATTGTTTAAGGCTTCTGGCACATTCGAACCAGGAGAGGAAGCTCATTATACTGGCTTGCGGGGGACACGTTAAGCTTGTGAAAATCTTATTGACTTACGATGATTATGAGAAACTTCTTTGGGTCACTGTGCGAGCTTTGAAGGTAAAAAACCCAGTTTGAAATTTAATTGTACGAACTGAACCGGCGCATTCGCCATATTTTTAACAAGCACAACAATACCGCGTTTGTTTATTTGAATTTGCCAGGTTTTGTCCGTTTGTTCGAGCAATAAGCCAGCAATTGTGGAAGTTGGTGGGATGCAAGCTATTGGTCGTCATCTTCAACATCCCAGTCCACGTCTTCGTCAAAATTGCCTGTACACAATGTCGAACATATCGGATGCCGCATGTAGAATTGATGGTTTGGAAAATATCTTGCATATTTTAATACAATTTCTGAATGATAGCGATCCAAGTGCCGTTTCTTGTTCAATAGATATCATATCCAATATAACTTGCAATAATGCATACAATAAAGGCGTAATTTGTCAAATGAATGGCGTCGAAATGATTCTTGGTACATTAGCAAAATACCAAACGGATATGAATATCGTTGAGTCTGCAATAAGGGCTCTTCGCCATCTGACGTCACGACATAAAGACGAAAATACAGCTCAAGAAATTATACGAGTCAATGATGGAATTCCACTCATTGCTGGATTATTAAACAGAGATTCTGTTTTACCTGTTACAAGAGCTACTATTGAATTGATTATTAACTTGTTACAATTTGATGACAATTTGACTCCTTTATTCGATAACAATGTTCCATCGCGTATTGAGACACTCTTAATTAGGTCTTTTGAGGTGTTTAAAAATGGATTAACGAATGATGATGTCAGTGTTGAAGTGCTTTTTGAATGTTCTTTAAATGCCCTGCATGTATTTGCACGAAATTCTCACATACGTAAAATTATGTCAGCTGAAGCCATTATACCTATATTGGTACAATTGCTTGGCAGTAACACGGAAAATATACAAAGGTATTCTATTGGATTTTTATGCGAAATGGCGCAAGACAATGACGGTATACATATTATCGGCCAAACTGATGCTGTAGACATATTAACTGAACTGATGGAAACCCATAATGAGTGTAATATAAAGTTTTATTGTAATATTAATATATAATGACAATGTGTAACTTTATTACAGTAATATCACCTTATGCGGCAATGATTTTATACAAATTGAGTCGAAATAAATCACCCAATTACAGACAACAATTGAGATCGGAAATAAAAAAATATCCACAATTTGTAAATGAAGACTTGGCTAGTCCGGATGTTATATCATATGATGTGAATGTGAGTAATATACTGTTTACTGAACTTTGAATAGATGAATAATATATTATATTTTTACTTAGCAAACATTTATTCCTGAAGTGCCTACAAATATTCCTGATGAATATTCAGGCGAATATACATATAATGAAGGTTTTTAAGCTATATTTATTTGCTTTGTACAATTCACACGTTAAATGTTATGTATTTTCAGGATATTCTTCGATTCCTACAGAAACAGATTCGACTGATTTTGAATATATGAAACCAGATGATACAAGAATAGAAATTACACAAACCATAGGTATATCTGATGCCAAACTGTAATTTTTCAAGAAATATACCTAACATTATATTAAATCTAGTACATAAATTATGTTCTTATTATTAGATTGGAATTTTAATATTTCGCAGCGCTTATTTTTAAAATATATTACTTCCCTCTCTTTAAACAAGATGTCGGTAGGTGTTCTAAAATGGAGTAAATTCATTCATGAGAAAATCCAGTATAGCTGAATAATTTCGCCAGTATTATATTGAAATTTTTATTGTTTATTAAATTAATTTATAATTGCAAAAGTTTATTTATAATAAAGAGAAATAAAAAGAAATTTTAGATGCATTTATGCCGTATGCAACCGCACAAGCGCACTACATTTTATCCATCCATGTCTATGAGTAATTATTTGTGTGTTTCGGGTGCGGTGTGTATTTTGATTGAATAAAAAATTAAAAACAAACGAAAACCTGCAAAAAAGTACGTCTACAAGGTAAGCAGTCTAAAATAATATTGATCAATTCAGGCCCTTTAACTGTATTTGGATTTATTGTTAAAATCTGATCGTAATATTAAGTCGTTGAACTTTTCGTATACAACATGGACGAAAATCTTATCTCTTTGTGCGTGGGTGCATTCTGATGCATATCTTGAGATGATACACTTGTTGTTTGAAATGTAAACAATTTGCTTAATTTCATCTTAAAATGCTCGATTCATAATTAGTTCTTGTTTAATAGACAAGTCTAAGGTAGTCAGTAGTTAGCTTGATTGGTTTTTTAAATGACCAATGCATTACTAATATTCCTAAGAATTTATCAATTGTAGGTGTGACTGAATTGGTTACAATTCATAATGAGCTACATGCAAGCGAACCAGAACAGGCCAAGTAAGTATTCAATAATTTAACAATTTACGAAGTCTTAACGTTTTTTGTTAGTGTCCCAGGGACATTATCAAGGCCCCGGCGATTTACCGTTGCCATCATCCAAGGAACAAACTCTAATGTGGCAACAGAACTCCTACATGGGCGATTCTGGCATCCATTCGGGTGCCGCCACCCAGGTGCCATCACTTAGCGGCAAAGAGGACGAAGAAATGGACCTGTTCGACTTGGATCAGGGCTACACGCAGGGCTTCACACAGGACCAAGTCGACGAAATGAACAATCAGTTGAATCAAACGCGGTCGCAACGCGTCCGGGCCGCCATGTTTCCTGAAACACTGGAAGAAGGCATTGAAATACCGTCAACACAGTTCGATCCGGGCCATCAAACGGCCGTACAACGTTTAGCCGAGCCAAGCCAAATGCTGAAGCATGCCGTTGTCAATTTGATTAATTACCAAGACGATGCAGATTTAGCCACACGTGCAATACCCGAATTAATAAAACTGTTGAATGACGAAGACCAAGTGGTTGTCTCACAAGCGGCCATGATGGTCCACCAGCTGTCGAAGAAGGAAGCCTCCAGGCACGCCATCATGAACAGCCCGCAAATGGTGGCCGCTTTAGTGCGCGCCATTTCCAATTCCAACGATTTGGAAACAACAAAAGGCGCTGTCGGCACTTTACACAAATTGTCACACCATCGGCAAGGTTTATTGGCCATATTCAAGAGTGGCGGTATACCAGCTTTGGTGAAACTGTTGAGTTCACCAGTTGAAAGTGTTCTATTTTACGCCATCACAACTTTACACAATTTACTATTGCATCAGGATGGGTCGAAAATGGCGGTACGTTTAGCTGGCGGTTTGCAGAAGATGGTTGCATTGTTGCAACGGAACAACGTTAAGTTTTTGGCCATTGTCACCGATTGCCTACAAATTTTGGCATACGGCAACCAGGAGAGCAAACTGATCATATTGGCGTCACAAGGACCCATCGAACTGGTCAGAATAATGAGGTCCTACGACTACGAGAAACTGTTGTGGACGACATCGCGTGTCTTGAAAGTGCTGTCCGTATGTTCGAGCAACAAACCGGCGATAGTGGAGGCCGGCGGCATGCAAGCGCTTGCCATGCATTTGGGCAGTCAGAGTCAGCGTTTAGTTCAAAATTGTTTGTGGACATTGCGGAATTTGTCCGATGCTGCCACAAAAGTCGATGGACTGGAAAGTCTGTTGACGTCGCTCGTAACCGTTCTGGCGTCGCCCGACGTTAATGTGGTCACGTGCGCTGCTGGTATTCTATCGAATTTGACGTGCAACAATCAACGCAACAAAGTTACGGTTTGCCAAGTTGGCGGTGTTGATGCTTTAGTACGTACCATTATAAATGCTGGAGACCGTGAGGAAATCACCGAACCAGCCGTATGTGCTCTAAGGCATCTGACGTCGAGGCATGTGGAATCTGAAATGGCGCAAAATGCCGTACGTTTGAATTACGGTATACAGGTTATTGTGAAATTGTTGAATCCGCCATCGCGTTGGCCGTTGGTGAAGGCGGTTATCGGTTTGATTAGGAATTTGGCTTTGTGTCCGGCAAATCATGCCCCCTTGCGGGACCATGGAGCCATACACCATTTGGTGCAGTTGTTGATGAGGGCTTTTCAAGATACACAAAGAGTTAGTATATTCTTGACCCCTTTTTTTATCTAAAAGTCCTTGATTCTTTGATATAAAATGCACATACAGGGTGTTCCAGAATAACGTGGACATATTTTAAAAGGTTATTCCTGAGTACATTTTAAGAAAAAAAGTCCTATAAAATCTTGTCCAACATCTCTTCGTTTTTGACATACAGGGTGTTAAAGTTTTATGAAAAAATAAGGTTTTACTTAAATATTTTTGGAAATGTTAGTGATATGCCTGCTAATATACTGTTTAAAAAATCTTATTTAATAGAAAATTTAATAAGGAAACTTTTGTGTCTCTTGAAATTTTTCGTTTAAATGAGTCGTTTTAAAAAAAATGCGAAAAACTGAACACGTGTCATCAATAAATCGAATTTCAAAAAACTGGTAATTATTTTGTCGATTTATTGATGACATGTGTTAAGTTTTTCGCATTTTTTTTAAAAACGACTCATTTAAACGAAAAATTTCAAAAGACACAAAAGTGTCCTTATTAAATTTCCTATTAAATAAGATTTTTTAAATAGTATATTAACATGCAAAATAAAAAGTTCCCGGGGTGTGATTCCACCCCCACCAATAAAAAATATA
>SSSI01004214.1:0-35784 GCA_004796505.1 Oryzaephilus surinamensis | reverse complement strand
CACGCCATGCTGTACTTTTACCGGAACCACTAGGGCCGACCATCATTAAACCATGATTCAAGTTCGAAATTTGATATAATTGTAAAACCTATTGACGAAATAGTTATTTGTTAAAAGTATGTACATGTATGCAAAATTGAGTATATTTTGAAAGACGAGGCGAAGCCGAGTCTTTTTTTCGCCTCGTCTTTCAAGGGCGAGGTTCCGCCCGAGTAAAACACAAGATTTTTTTGTAACAAACATTCGAATTTATTTAAATTTTTTTAATTAAAAAATTAATGGTTGCTCGAATTTAGGGATTTTTTTTGGTTGGTAATGAAACAATTGAACAAATTTACCAACTATCTATATCAGTAATTGAAACAATTGCACCATAAACTTTAATTTTAAATAATTAAAGACATATTTGTTTGTTGATTTATTTAGTGTATCGTGTATTATTATAAAATAAGTTTAATTAAAATATTGTTTATGTTATTAATAAGATGGATGCCACAATAAAATTAACACACTATAAAATTAGCCTGAATTTCAGCAACCAGCAATTTGTTTAAGAAGTACCAACATTGTTTTTTCTTATAACTGCGATCGTACAGTAATAACCCCTATTACAGCACGATTTTTGAGTAAAAATTACTAAGAACCGTTTGGTAATAAGACCAAATTAGAACGGCGTTACAAAAAACTGATTACAATTGAACTGTAAATAAAACAAGCAGAACAAATAATACAAAAGATGAAAAAGTATACCTTTGCCACCCAAGTGTTTCCACCTATCTATGTGCAGCATGAAAGAAGTGCAAATGTTAAGGACAACACATTGACTATTATAATTTTGAAAATTCCCTACTACCTTAAATAAGATTTTATCTGATAAAAATCTTACCTTTTCCATCCATGCCGAACCCTGTTCATCGCCTTCCCCACAAACCAAATACTCTTCAGCACACACTTTTCGTATTTCATCTTTCAAACCCTTCATTTCTGCTCTTGTATATTGCACATTCGGGAATACGTCATTAAGTAAACTGAACAACAATGGAATATCTTCGGCCACTAATTTTGGTACCATTGTTTCACAAACTGATTGTATTAAAATCTCTTGTTCTGGTAGATTTTCTGCAATACTAGCTTCATCAATATTTGTTTCACCACGTTGTTTCATACCTTCTTTAATACGTTGTATACGATCACGTTTCACATTACCAGCTGATATTAATACAGATTTTAATGCACGCAAACCGAAATCATAATGTGATTGATTCGATAATTGTTCATCGCACAATTTAAAGAATGGCACAATTTTACATGCCAATTTCTCAGCTGATCTAAAACCTTGAGAGAATAACATTACTTCGGCAATTAATTGTCTATCTGGTGTTGTCATTGCCAAAGAACGGAACAATTTCTTCAAATTATCTGGCAAATTCGATCGTCCCGCATAACCAGGATTCATTGTTATAAATATTGCCATATCGGGTGAAACTCGTACTTGTTTGCCAACCAATTCAACACTTAGAGTGCCACTGCCAGTTCCTTCAGCCAATGCTTCTTTTTGGGATTTAAGAGCTTCTTGAATTGTTTGTATTTGTTGTGATACAGCTGATAGCATACGTTCTTCAAGACGATTAAACTCATCAAAACAACCCCATGCACCAACTTGACATAAACCAACAAAAATACGACCCATTGCTTGGAAATCGAACGTTTCATCACAATTAAATACCAATACGAAACGGCCCAATTGATTGCCCAATGCCTTTACGGATTCCGTTTTACCAGTACCAGCTGGTCCGAATGGTGAACCACCTAAGCGTGCCTCTAATGCTTGTGTCATTGTTAAATAACAACGATCTGTTAATGGTGTTTGTACTAGACGATCTTGTACACCTAAATATTCGAATCCATAATAAAAACGTGCATTTGCCATATGAATTGTTAATTGTTTTAATACTTCAGTTTGTCTTGGATCAAAATAGAAACGCATCTCACATAACCATTCAAATGCTTTATTACTACAAACACCATTTGAAATTAAACGTCTTGTAACTGTACGTTTATGTACAAATTCATTGATTAAATGTTCCAATTTTTTACGTCTCAATTGTGGTTGTTCTTGTAATACAGAATCGGCTAATACATTTAATGTATTCTCGACTTGTTGTAAAACTTTTTCTAATGGTCCTTTTTGTGGTTCACCATTCATTTTCACTAAAGCCGCTTCCACATCTTCGCTCCATAAAATTTGTGCAGCCAATACAACAATTTGTGCTTGATATTTATCAACCCATTGCATATACAATTTTGGATCGATGCCATCTTTAAATTGTTTAATATCTTGTACAGCTTGCGTTAGACTTGATGCCAATGTTACACGCATTTCCTTTTCAACCAATGTTAACCATTCATTAATTTTTGGATGTTCAACAGTCGATACTGGATTACCAAATACGACTTCTTCACCTTCTCTTGACGCAATTCCAGTTATAATTGTATTATCTTCATTTAAAATAATTGCAGCGACACCAGCAAACATTTTTTTGAAATGTTTTTGTAATCTGGCTATATTCTTACTATTACCAATGATTTCCAATAAATCTTCATCACCAACAAAATAGAAACGCGGAAATGAGGTACGTTCACGTTCTAAATATTCACCAAGTGCTTTTTGAATTTTTCCTAATAAATCAGCTAGACGTTCTAATGCTCTTTGTACGCCTGGAATATTTAATACATCCATAACCATTGGAGATTTACTAACTTTCTTCATTAAGCCGAGAAATTCTGAGCTTATACTTTGGAAACGGGATGTTTCAACTGGTAGTAAAGTTTTAATATCGGCACTACCAGAAAAGATGCCCTCTAAATACACCCAACGTCTTTGCACATCAATCCATACATCAAACAATGCATTTATTCGATTTAATTTCTCTTCCCATGTTAATGCTTCCTCTTCAAACACTTTATAATATGGTGATAGTTTCATTGCAGCAACTGAATTAATATGTTCTTTGACTTTGTTGAACAAATCATCCCAGCCACGTATTAATTTGCATTTATTTTGATAATTAATCAAATCCAGTTCATATGTTTGCCATGATTCACGTACTTGCTTAAGAAATTCTTCTAATGCCATTTCACCTTGTGCAATTAATATAATATCTTTAACAATACTCTCATTCTTTTGTAAATTAACATCCCATACTTGTCCCAATGTTAAATCGGACAACACCCAATTAACACGCAACTGTTTCATCAATTGTTTCCAATGTCGTTCTTTTAGTGCATCTGATTTCAATTCAACAATCATAATATTCACTTTTGTATAATTCTGTAATGTTTTCTTCACATATTCATATGAAGCGTACTGTCTTAATCGGGCTGGTAATTCTTTTAATTGATTCGACATGGCATCTAATTGTTGTCGTAATTTTCTTGGTTGAACTGACAACCATGGTTTTTCACGTGTCTCATCGATTTGCGTCCAAATTCTAGACAATTCCGACCAAACACCACGTAAATCTTGTAATTCTTCATAAACAACTTGCATACGATCCTCACTTGTACTAATACCACCTGGTTCTTGCAATTCTAATGCTTCCTTCGCTTTGGCCACATTGTCACGCTCTTCCTTCAATCTAGCAAATTTACTTTCAAACAATTGTAATTGCGACAGTGCTTCATCAGGCCGTAAATGTCCTTCAACCGGTTTACTACGTTCCCAATCGCCCAAGAAATCATTTGTACGACTCTCCACCGCTTTATCTTCACTAACAATTTTCTGTTGTAAACTGGCAACTTGTGTTTGAATTGATGAATCTTTACGTTTAATAATTTCATTAAATGCACCCCATTCACCTTCTAGATTTTCTACATGCAACCAACTAGTTGGAAATTGGAAACGTTGCCGTTCCAATATACGTTGACCTTCCCTATAAACTTCCACTTGTTTCTCCCAAGCTTTCATATTACGTTTCAATTGTTGTACATATGTTATAAAACTAACGGCATCCGATGTACTTGCCGCTTCAATACTTTGCAACTCCAAATCGGACCGTGATTTTGAAACAGTTGTATGAAATGTGGCCATTTCATTGCCAAGCAATGTACCAAATTTACTCAGTGTTTCTTTATGCCACGAATCGTATTTTAATGACACTTTACTTTGTACTTTGGCAAAATCAATTACAATTGGTCCAAATTCACGACGTGTATCTGATGTATCGAATGTTGTTCTTGTCTTTTTAATATCATTTAAACATTCCATCCATTTACTAATATCATCACCCAATTTACCATACAAATTGTCCGCTTGTAAATCCCATAAGGCTTGATATGTAAGCCATTCATTGACATATTTTTGTACTTCTTTAATTTTCGATTCAATTGCACTATAGGCATTATTTAATGGTACAGCTCCGGTTGGTAATTTTGTTAAAATGTTTCTATAAGTCTCTGTTACCGGTTTATCAACACCCACTTGATAACGACTACTTTGTAAACGTTGCTGTGAAGTAACAATCGCTTCCCAAGCAAACAATTGCTGCATAATTTGGAATCTTGCCTCTTCAATACTGGGATACAAGTACATTGTTTGATTCGTGATGCGCACTTCATGGATCACTGTTTGTATTTGTGGATCACCGCCTGGTTTATGTGTTGGTTGTGTTGGTGCATCTGTATCCATACTATGATCGATTTCTTTCTTTTTACCATTCAATGCATCCGTCCATGCTTCAATGCCGGCTTGTAAACGACGTGCCAAATTCTTTTCAACTTCTTCATCTAAACGACTAACCCAAATATGTAAATTTGAATATTGTTTCAATGATAAATCATCGACAGCATGTTGAATTTTTGATAATATATCAGCAAATGTATTAGCTGAATATGGACAAGTTTCTAATGAACGTACATCAACTTCTAATTGTTCACCAACAATCACAAGTTCTTCTACACGCTCTTGAAAACTGACTACAGTGTCTGAGAGACGTTGTACGTATGGATCTAGTTTGTAACTTTCCCAAACTAGTTGAATACCTTCGGCGATTAATTGTTGGACTTCTTTGCGCATACCAGCAACCAAGGGGATGATACTTGCCTTATCTTCGATCTAGGACAGAAATTACAGCATTGTAAGGTAATGTTTCCATTCGCGAAAATGTTTTAGCATTCCAAACAATTATAAAATGCATACAATATAAAATATTCTACTATGGTAATGGTTTCATTAACATTTTTATTTTATGGTAAATGGACTATTACTAATAATTCAATGAACAAAGTTTTAGTATCAATATTTTACAAAAAAAAATCAAGGTATTTAAAAAAGCCTAATAATTAGAATATTTAAATAAATTTCATAATAAAAGATCCGAGAAATTTTTTTTTAATGATATAAATATCTGCAAATTTCTCTAAAATTACGAACTTAAAACAATTTCGGATTTCATACAACAGAAAAACATTTAACATGCTGTTTAGAAAACCATGTAGTCTAATAAAAACTACCTTTGCACTGCTTTGTGCGCTAATCCTGTTTGTTAGCTATTTAAAATGATTACATCCTATAAATGTATAAAATAATAAAATAAAATTTAACATACCTTCTCCAATGTCATTTCATATGTGCGTACACTTTCAATTAAAGAAATCGCATACGGGTATAATTGATTCGCTTGATGGGCTTTATTAACAATAGCTAATGGTACACGAAAACCCAAACATTTCAAATTGCGCACTTCTTTTGCCAATGTTATAATTTCTGGTAAGAAATTTACTTTCAATTTTAACACATTGCCACGTCCGGTACGTGACCGTACTGCTTCTATTGTAAAAATTCTTCCAGTTACACCAAGATTACGTTGTTGTACATTTCTCGCCCAATCATCAAATATTTCTTGAGTATTTAATTTCAAACGGAAACTATCACCATCCGCTTTCAATTTTTGTCCATCAATGTGATTTTCCCAACCCTTACCTAAACAAATTGAAATGCATCAACAACTTACAATACACAAATCCTAAACATTTACCTAAAACATCTTCAACACGTCTGAGATAAGTTGTTAATTGATGATCGATTTGTTTGGCCCACACAATGGAACCAGCAACCGGTGGTAAGTCACGAACTTTACTAATACGGGCACTATTGCTTTGCGGATATTGAACCTTAAACAAAAATTATAAAATCAAATAATACAATTATTAACATAAAATTGTTATAATAAACCTTGAACTTTTCATGTAACGCCTCAATATCATCTTTAACACGTTGAATTAAATGAGTTTGATATTGGCTTATCGCTCCACGTATATGTGGGCGTACAAATAGTGCATTGAAACGTGAAAATATACGAAACATTTCATTTGCATTCTTTGCTGTGCCCAATTGGTCACGTAAATGTGCTGTAATACGGGTCTCAACTCTATCAATACGTTCTTCATAACGTTGTACGGCTGCATCCCATGCATCTTGACCCTCTTTCGATATATCTAAACAATCCACTTCTTTAACATTCTCATACGCTAAATTAACTTCTTCCATTGCATTTGCATCCGCCGCATCTAGTGAAAATGTTGATTTGTTCGATTCCATGTCCTCACCTTCAGCAGAAATTGATGCATCACGTACAGTTGGTCTCAAAACACGCACAATAACCGACCGTAATTGTTCGTGTTGTCTACGAAATTTACGCATTTGTTCCATACGACTTTGTAGTTTTTTATGTTGTGCAGATATACGCCATACCATTTTCATATTTTCGTCGCGCTTCTTTTTTATAATGTCACGCAATAGGGCTTGTAATTTCTCATATTCATCCTCCCAAATTGCGAACACATCGAAACATTGTGTCATAACTTTCTCAAATTCATCGAATGGTATGTGCATTAGACGTCTTGTGCCAAGCACTTTCAACAACTGTGCACCCAAATCCCTGGATATTGCTTCAACTAACCGCAAACAACGCTGTATTGGATATTTGGTGGCACGTACTTTCTTTAAATGTGCAAAAATTAATTGAACAGCTGCACGTATACGTTCTAATTCAGTAGCTGATAGTAAATCATTTATTGGAAAATCTTTCATTAATGGATTGTAATCATTTACTGTGGCAATTGCTTGTTTTAAGCCAGTATCTGTATCGAATGAAACAGTTGCATGAAAACGTTTACCATGCTTTAATATATCCAATGTTAAAGCTACTTCAATACTTTCACGTTTTTCTTGAATACGGTGCAATGCACGTTCCAAATTTAACCAAAAACTTATCTCTTGTAATGCTGTACCGGACGATGGATCACGATCTAATTTTGTTACTTTTTGTATTTCTTTAATCCAACGATTTACACCATTTTGTAATTGATTTAAAAAATTGGAATCTTCAACTTTTTTACCAAAATCAGCAACTTTCGCGCGACGTCCTTCATCGGCACATTGTTTTATTATACTTGCTACGTATGGATGGACTTGTAAGGATATTTCTGGAATGTCTATATTTTGTTGTAAATGTAACAGGCCCATTTCCAATTCGGCAATGGTTTTTTCAACGGCGGGTGCCATCTTATCACCATCTCTATCAGCCCTTCCAGATTCTTTCACGTAAGATTTGAAGAAAGGGGCCACAGTCTTGCTCACATACGAATGTAACGTCTCATATGGTGAACCGTCGCTGAAGTTCATTAACCGTACTTGTGCTCTAATACTTTTGTCAGCTTCAACGACAGCACCCCTCTTAATGCACACCAGGCTGGACATTTTCGAATTTGAATAATGTACTTCATTGCTGATATAATACGTAACAGGCTCTTTTTCTTCTTCACCTTCAGGTGGTTGGTCGCTGTCATCATCTGTAATTGATTGACATTACAAGTTACAACTGATGATTCATAAATCTATATCTACCTTTGGACGAATTCCTTTGAATATAAAGCGTGGATACTTGTGGATCGCTTATAAACTTTTTAATACATTCTTGATTGGTTTTCTCCTCTAAAGCAGCACTAAGATTTGTCGGTTCCGCTTGACCATCATCTTCCGGTAGTAAGATTGTAGCTGCTTTTAGAATAAAATTACAAAACGGAGTTAATTCGCAAACTGCTACGTTTTGTGGTTCTGGAGTGTTTTCACTCCCTTCTAATGAATCCCCCATAGGGATAGATTAACAATTATCTTACATAAACTTAATACACACACAATCACAAACCATAAAAGATTAACATACGAATAACGGGTCTTTTTTATGCAATCACAACTTTAAAAATGTAGATTCTTCGCAGTATAGAAATGGATTTTTGACAAGAAACCGGTTCCGGGTTTATTCGTTCATTTTCGGTACCTGCCAACACTTTAAAATAAAAAACCCTAAGCCGCTTCAAGTTGAAGGTTGAGCGAATTTCAAGGTTAACCAATTATCTGTATATTTTATTGTACATTTATGTTTTACTTAAATTTTATTAAAAATGCGCTTTGTCATGGTGTAAACGATCAATATTCAATAATGTCTTCTAATAAAATTGAATTTGCAGTACAAATGACATGCGATTCTTGTGTAGATAAGGTTCAAAAGGCATTAAAAGATGTGCCCGGTGTCAACAATGTAGAAATTAATTTAGAAAAACAATCTGTTGTCGTAGACACTAGTCTACCTACCCTTGATGTCCAAAAAAAACTGGAATCAACTGGAAAAAAGGTGGTAGTTAGAGGTTACGATGGTAGTATTGCTGCTGTAACAATACTTGAAACAGGCGACCAAAATGTAAAGGGAGTTGTAAGATTTGTTCAGGCTACACCAAATACCTGTATTATTGATGGTACCATTGATGGTTTGTCTCCTGGTCAACATGAAATATGCGTCTATGAATGTGGAGACTTGTCGAATGGTTGTGCAAATGTTGGAGATGTTTATAATCCCACTAACGAAAAAAATGGTCGTATTTTTGGTGATTTGGGGACCATAAATGCACAAAATAATGGACGAGCTGTATTTCGCTTTGAAGATGATGTATTGAAACTATCGGAAGTAATTGGAAGATCATTTGTTGTGAGAAATAAGAACCAAAGAGTTACTTGTGGTATCATTGCAAGATCTGCAGGTTTATTCCAAAATCCAAAACAAATCTGCCCTTGTGATGGAGTGTCGATTTGGGACGAATCCAATCAACCAAAATCTGTATTATGATTTTATAAGTATACACAATAAATATAATTTTTACTAAAATTCAATTTGTTTGTATTATTCTTATCACTATTAACTTTATATTATGGTGGTTTTTGAATTAATTAATTTGGGGGGTCATTCTACTTTTATATTAAAATTTGTTAAATTATTCATTGAAGATTATACTTAAAAGTACCTGCATATTTATCTTAAATAACAGTATTAAAAGTTGTATAAAACATACCTTCCAACATTTAAAACTCAGTCTTCTATTCCTAGTAACACTAAAATGTTAAAATTCGCGGTGCCTTTAATAATTGTTCAATATTTTATTGCACACAGTAGTGCAGTAGAATCTCTACATGATTTAATGACTGATGATGAATTGGCTTATTATTTTCAAACTGAAAATCGAGATTTAGTGCCCGATTATGAAGTCGTTTATCTTCCAGTTGTATTGCATGTAAAAGAAGCTTTGGGACAAGAACAAATGGAGGAAATTGAATATAACTTTTCAGCTTTTCAAAGGTAGAGAAAGTAAATTGTTAAGATATTTAATAAATACCAATTGTACAAAATTCCAGGCCAGTTAATTTAAAACTAAAAAGAAATGAACATATAATTTCACCGAATTTTAAAACATTTATTCATAATGAAGACGGTTCCAAATCTTTACTGGAAGACACCCCTTCAAGTTGCCACTTTTTACATAAAGATTTAACATCTTCAGCATCTATAAGCATTTGTAAACCAGCATCTGTGGTAATAAAACATTTAAAACAGTTTTATTATTTATACAAAAATTAAATTTCCTCAGCAAGGATTAATTTTTATGGATAATTCAACGTACGAATTATATCCTATACCAGAACGTCTGCATTCAGTGCTAAAATTTCAACAGCCACTCTTAGAAGTTTTATCAGAAAACGAAAAAGTGCCTCACATTATAAAACGGGCCAGTTTTAACACAAATTCTGATTTCAATGACGTTTTTCCTGTTAATTTGAAACAACTTAACAAACATGAATTCAATTACGAGGCTCTAATAGAAGCTGACACAGCCATCAAGACCAGCAGTCGTCTAAAAGGCCTTACCCTAGAGCTGGCATTGTTTTTCGATGAAGCAGCATACAAAATATTCGCTCCATATATGGATAACAATGAAAAGAAAATCCAAGATATGTTATTAGCTTATGTAAACGGGGTTCAGGCATTGTACCATCATCCAAGTCTTGGAACAAATCTAGAACTGGTTCTAGTACGGATGGATTTAATGAAATCGCAGCCTTATAATATGCCCCATTACGAAGGAGAACGTTCTAAACTGCTGGATTCTTTTTGTGCATACCAGGAACGTAATAATCCAGCTGATGATTCAAATCCGCACCATTGGGATATGGCCTTGTACGTTTCTGGACTGGATTTCTTTGCATATGAGAACGGACGCAAGAGTGGCGTTACAATGGGTCTTGCAACTGTTGGAGGAGTTTGTTTAAATAAGTATGCTTGTGTTATTGCTGAACTCGGTACGACTAATGTGTTTGGAAAACCATATCCCAGTGCTGGATTTACTAGTGTCTATATTTTAGCTCATGAAATTGGCCATAAGTAATATGTTTACGTTTAATACCAGAACAATTATTAATTTTTGTGTAGTTTAGGAATGCATCACGATAGCAGTGGAAATAGTTGTCCCAAAGAAGGGTATATAATGTCTCCCTCAAGAGGTACCAACGGAGAAACGCAATGGTCTACTTGTAGCGCAAAAATAATGTCAAATTTAGGGTAATACAATATATTCCAAGTTAAATATTTAATAGAAAATTTCATAAATTCTTAGGTGGGCTACATGTTTACGAGATTCTAGCAAAGCTAAAAAAGAACTCGACCATACACGGTTCTTAGACAGTCCTGGACAAAGTTATACAGTGAAAAAACAATGCGAAATCTTATTAAGAGACAAGGATGCCATAATGTCACCAAATCAGCAATTATCAACGATTTGCTACAATTTACAATGTAAAACACCTCACAGGAGTGGATATTATTTTGCTGGTCCGGCACTGGAAGGAACAATATGTGGCGAAAAAATGGTAAAAAATAATTATTTAGACCATTCCTCAATTATTATAGAATTTATAGTATTGTTATGGTGGTGAATGTGTGAAAAAGAGCCCTAGGAAACCTGTTAAAGTAGTACCTGGTGGATGGAGCAAATGGGTTGATGGCAAATGTAGTTCTGGTTGTTTACAAAAGTCGAGAGGTTTCCAAATGAAACGGAGGTATTGTAATAATCCTACGCCTGTGAATACTGATCAAGGTTGTGAAGGATCAAGTGTAAAGTTCGCACTTTGTAAAGACGAAAACGTTTGTATAAGAAAATAAAAAATGAAGTAAAAAATTATCACATAATATTTATAGATTTGCAACTCAAAGAGATGGACTTCCACCGATTATGCTTCAATGAAATGTGCGGAATTTTCTAAACTACTACCAGAACTAGACTCTAAAGGTGCTGGTCTACAAGCACCACATGAAGAAGGTAATTAACTATGAAACACAAACATATGTACTTTAAAATTAAAAATCTTTAGCACGCGTATGGATGGGTTGCGCAATATTCTGTAAAAGAGCTGATTCTGGCAGTTATTACACTCCCAGAATTGAATTGAACGATTTAGGTGTATCGCCCTATTTTCCTGACGGTACATGGTGTCACCGTGAAGGGTCCTTAAATTATTATTGTTTACAACATCACTGTTTGCCAGAAGTAAGTTATACACAAAATAGTTTCATTTTAGTATCTAATTTTGTTAAAGAATTTCAAATTTTCAAAATCCCTACTGCATGGAATTGGTGAAGATGTTCCATTTCCTCAAAATGCACATCCCTCATCGATAGTACCGCCCGATATAAAGAGTTATTTGTCTTTATCACCGGATGGTAAACCTTTACGCACTAAACTACTTCCAGCCGATTTAAATGAACCGAAAGAAGAGGATTGGGAAACAGATGATTATATTGAAATTCCTGAAATCAATGATCGTATTATATTGTAATCAATTTAATTTATAAATGGCATTAATAAAATAATATAAAAATATGCTTTATTTAAAATTTAAATTATATAAAATGCTGGTTGCCTACATACATTTCATGAAATGATGAAATGGAGCTATTTGAACTACACGCTGTACGTTGGCACTACTTTAATGTTACTTTCTCCATTTCCCTTTTAAGCCTTGGCTCTCTTTTTTTATCTAGTCTGACTTGTCTCAGTGTCAAGTGGTCTTTTGTGGTGGTTTGTTGTTAACACTTGTAATTGTAATTAAAATTATTAGTTATTGTCTTACATTTTAAGAAATGGGTAAGTAATTAATTAATTTTATGTTTAGATAACAATATGTCATTAGTACGAATAAATGACGATAAATTAACCCTTTACATTGTTACATTTTTGTAAATCAATAACGATGATAGACAGGGTGATTTCTATGCCGGTTTTTCCACTATCTGGCAAGTGGTTTTCAAAAGTTCTTTGTTCTTTATATTATACACGTAGTTGTCATTAATGGATTAAATCAATATTTAAAAAACTTGGCAAATAAACATTGAATTATGCTGATATGAAGAACCAATATTTTGTGAATCATCATTTTGATTAGACGAAATGGCACGTTAAATTGATAAAATTGATTATTGGAATATAAAACTATAACATTCAGTATTTAGATGGGGTAATATAATTTTATTGTCCATACATGAAATTGCAAAACTGATGATGAGAAAATCGAAATTGAGAAGTTTTGGACTTTGATTTGTATTTGCAACCTTGTACTTGTACTTACACCTGAATTTAGTACAAATTTTATCGTAGATTAGGCTTTCCATGTATATTTAGAAAAAAAATTGTTTTCGACTTCCCTGTACTTGACAAAATTTTAATTATTTATCGATAAAAATAATATATCATGGACATCAACTATTTTATGTTTTAGGTGTTATATTGTATTATAAAATGCGTAAATGAAATTATAGACCTAGTCATTAAATAAATAGTTAAAGTTCAAATTAGTTATTACATTCACTTCGTAAACGACTTTGTAATAATAAATAATAATTATCGTACGATATAATCAAAATAGCGTTTATTGACAAATCAACATCGTATGATGCCCCTTCTCATTGGTTGCAAGAATGACGTACGCTTAAAAGTGAAACGTCACATATTTTGAATAACAATAATAACAATATTGTAACAACAGCACGTGTATTTGAAAAATAAAATGAAAATCTTTGGTTGGCTAAGAATTGGAGGTGTGAATAAATATTATTAAAATACATATTCAAGGCCTAAAAACAAAATTCCACTGATAAAAGTGAATTGAGGAGCATTGTTTTGGATCCACTTTGACTGGCAGTGTGTTTTTCAATTTTTTTTATTATATTAGAATTTTTTGAAGGTCCAAAAACAAAACTCTACCTCATTATAGTACGAGGAAATGTGGGGAGATTGAATGAATTCTACACGTGCCTAATAAAATAGAAAAAAATAAAAAATAACAAACAAGTTTCCTTTTTAAATATATTTTATTTGTTTATCTAATTGTTTACATTTCCTTGTAAGTGTATCAAGATAGATTAAATATTTACAAGCAATTATTGTAAAAACTTATTGTTTATATTCAGTGCAAACTTTCTACTTTGTTTCTTTATTCTATACTGTATAATAATGGAAACTGTTACAAATGTAATATAAGAGATAATTTAGAATATTAAAGAGATCATTGTACGACTATTAATTTTATAATAAAGCATATCTTTGATCCACTTACGTCATTTTCAAATTATACAGCCAAAGTAGGCAGGTGTACTTAACCGGAAACAAAGGACTAAAAATAATGTTACTTAAAATAAAACATAAAAATGAGTATGTATGAAACATAAATGTACATAATGAATAATTTAAATATGTTTGAAAACGAAACAGCCAAAATTATTATTATTATATTGTAGCTTATAATGCCAAAACATATTCAGTTTTAATGAAAATTGTTTCCATTGCAAGAACATATTATTATATATTATAAATAATTTTCTAACATAACATTTAAAGTATATTGAACTGGTTTATATAAAAATTAGTTAAAACTTTCTTAAAAAAATTAAATCATATTTGGGAACATTCTAATATTTATCATTTAACCGATTCCTTACTGAAGGTTGTTTAAAAACTTAAATTCAATAACACCTAAATGATAATTAAAAACAAAATTTTAATTTTAAAGCTACAATAATGTGTTCAATATTGTTCACAAATATTTATTTTAATTTTCAAAGTGAAAGTCTGTATATAAAATTATCTCAATATTATGCAATCATTTTTGCTGGCAGCGAGATTTATTTTTATATTTATTATTTGAATTACAATATTTATATTTTCCACAGATGTGCGATATTAGAAGGTCTATTTTAAATGATAATGGTTGATTCTGCATTAAAATACCGTAAAAAATTCTAAAAATTAATAAAAAACGTTTGTTGCTAAGCGAGAAATTGTTTATTATTACACGTTGCCATTAGAAACAAGAACAATTATTTACTGATGTGGTAACTTGATTCAATTTTATCACAGATACTGTTTCTTGACAAAATCCTTCACATTTTGCTCCTTAATCCTTTATCCAAATTGAAACCGATTAAAACGAACGTAAATTTGGTCATTGTTTATAAATATCAGATAAAAAAATACGTGTTTAAATTTTTTTTTAATGCAAAACATAACAAATTAACAATGTTATTATAATATGATATTTTTGTTGTTTCAGTTTTATGCGCAACCTCACAAATGAACAACAACAACAACTGCTGCTAATCATATAAAATCAGTAAACACAATAATTGTGTGAATTATATTTAAGCAAAACGTTAAACTGTGTAGTATTAAACAGATAAAAAGTGTAATATTGAACTGTGATAATAAACTTGAACTTGTCTACATACTTTAAAGATATAAATTTTGTCAAACAAAAAAATTGATTCAAAATGCACGGAATGATGAAAATGTTTTCAAGTTTCAAAGGTTTCTATAATGAAATCAATGGTGCTACATTGACGGGTGCAATTGATGTGATTGTTGTCGAACAACCGGATGGCACATATAATTGTTCACCATTTCATGTACGTTTCGGTAAATTGGGTGTATTGAGAAGTAAAGAAAAAATGGTGGATATTGAAATCAATGGTGAACCACAAGACATTCACATGAAATTGGGGGAAAGTGGTGAAGCGTTTTTCGTGGAAAAATTAGAAGAGGATGATGACAATGAAATACCAGAACATTTAGCAACATCACCAATACCAGAACTAGAAATTGAAGATATGCTACGTAAATCGCAAGTAATTCGACGTAATAGTTTCGATATGACTGATGAAATAACAAATTTACAAAATCAAGTAAATGATTATTCGACAAGACGTTATACGGATGACAATGAAAGTAACAAAACAAGGGAGCGTAACTTTTTGAAACGGCAAATCGGTTTAGGTAATATCGATATTGGTGAAACATCCGCTGAAGACATGACATTATCAATACAGTCCAATAAATTAAGTAGTGAAGATTTAAGTAAAAGTAATAATGATATATCAGATACAATATTTAAAATGGATAGTTTAGAATTGGATGTAAGTAAAGCTGATAGTATAGCAAAAACGGAAAGTTGTACAACATCAATACAAGATAATAATATATCGTTTGAAAGTAAGAATAGTAAAAAGAAAAGGAAAAAAATGCGTAGAAAAAATGCACCCAGAAAATCGTCAAGTATTAATCAATTAACAACAAGCCAAACGTCTGATATTGTAGAGAAAAATAGCGATTCAGCAACTGATAGGAGTTCGTTGGACAGTAATTCATCCGATCCTGAATTGAAGGAAATTCAGTTAGTATTTCAAATGAGATATTAGAATTTTTGGATGAATGGTGATGTTTTTTTTTTTCAGAAAATTGGATAAAGACGAATCGACGCCAGTTTCAACGGCCAACGACAGTTCCAATATAAAAATGATCGATGCTGATTTCCATTTCTTCAGCGATACAGAATTGACAACAAGTGGGAATGCTGATTCCCGTTCTGGATCACCTGTTCACGTGGAAAGTGTACAATCTGATTCTGAATTGGAAATGAAGTTTCGTAAAGGTAATAGTTATTTATTTATTTATTTTCTTTAATAATAATTTTCATTTTTGTAGAAGATGTGAGCGAGAATTCAAAAAGTTGGGAATGGGGTGGTTTTCCAAGTGTTTCTCAATCCACATCGCCAACAAGTGAGAATCCAAGCAAAGAGGAGCACAAATCCATGATAAGTGGAATGTTTTCGTTTATGAAACAGAAACACAGTTCACAAAGTAACTTTCAAGGTGGCATTTATTTGTCAGATATTGGTTCAGTTGATCCAGCTATAGCGGAAATGTATTTTAATACATCAAAAGAAAAAAATATTACAGGTAATAAAAAAACATGGGCATTTGGCATATTGTTTATTGTTTGAAATTTTTTCTTTGTATGCGCTTGTAAAAATTTAGTCCACAATTTAGAGATGCTTGCTTTTGCATTAAATGTTTATTTATGTTTGTAATGTTGTTGTTATTAATATAAAATTCAGATGCCGACATGGATTGTGAATCAGGAAATGGACCATCATTAACGCAAAGTCCAAACAGTGCCGAGGGATGCAAGTCGATCGATTCGGATTTCGAAGAACAGGCCAAATTGTAATAAAATTCTTATGAAAAATAAATAAGTCCATTGTGTAATTGTTTCTTATTGTTTTTTTTTAGGATTCAAGCGTATTCACACGATATTTCATTGTCAACGTGTGGATGGGATCCAGAACCAACTGAAGAACGTTTTCTGGAGCATGTAGTGAAGTTTAGTGATTTATGCAATAATCCATCATTGTTGGACAGTAACAATATTGTTGTAAGGATTCGTAATAAATATTATTCATGGAAAGTCGCGAGTCCGATTATTGCCAGTATCATGATTTATGGTAGACCATTATTACAGGTAAATTCTTTTTAAAATTATTTATAAATTGTGTAATATGTACTAGAGAACTAAATATAAAGAGAAGCGCAATCAGCCGCCATGTTTGGGCCTTTTCGTGGCGGGAATTTTAAAAACTTGAATTTTGACAAACTTGAAAACCGTGTCTGTGGCGGTGTTCGTGGAACAACTCGAATTTGTTCCAATTTATCGTTCCTTGTCTAACACATTGGGCCTTATGGATTGCGCTTCTCTTTATATTTAGTTCTCTATGTAATACAGTATTAATTATTATGTAAATAACACTTGAATATTTAAAGTATGAGGAAATTCTCAGTAATCATATTGTGATTACATGATTGTTTATTCTGTTATATTATGAATTTATGTTGCATTGCAGTCAACTGTAGATCAATTGTGTGGTATCCATATGCCATCCACGATTGAACCAAGCAAAGAAATAAAACAACCGGAAAATGTAACAAAATCATGGTGGAATTGGAGACGTAGTAAAAGTGAAGCAACTCCAACGGCAACAACTTCCATTGATATACCCGATATAAAAACGGATACAATTGTTGATGTTGACAAAATTGAAGTAAAAGTTGTGAAACCTGATCAATTGACAACACCCACAACGATTGATGAAACAGATGAAATTATTTCAACGAAAAGTTCACCAACATCAGATAAATGCCGAAAAACGTTACGTTTAAGCTCAAAACAAATTGTAAAAATATTTAGATTTGTTTTATTACTTTTATTACTTTTTTTTAATTATGCAGGCTTCACTAAATTTACGAGATGGTATGAATGAAGTGGAATTCAGTGTAACAACAGCCTATCAAGGTACAACCAGATGCCAATGTCATTTATATAAATGGAAATGGGACGACAAGATTGTCATTTCCGATATTGATGGTACAATTACTAGATCTGATGTGTTAGGCCATATTTTACCGATTGTTGGAAAAGATTGGGCCCAATCCGGTGTAGCTCAATTATTTAATAAAATTAAAGATAATGGCTACAAATTGTTGTATTTAAGTGCACGTGCTATTGGCCAAGCTCGTATTACACGTGAATATTTACGTTCGATAAAGCAAGGCGATTTGAGTATGCCAGATGGTCCAATTTTGCTCAATCCAACATCATTAATTACAGCCTTCCACTGGTATGTCCAGAAAAACTGTTTGTTTTACTCAATACATTATTTATCTTGTTTATTTTTTCTAGTGAAGTGATTGAAAAGAAGCCAGAACAATTTAAAATATCCTGTATGACAGATATAAAAGCTTTATTCCCACCAGAACCAAATCCTTTCTATGCTGGTTATGGAAATAGGATTAATGTACGTAAATAAACTGATTGTTGATTGAAAATTATATGAAACAATGTTGTTTTTATAGGATGTATGGGCCTACAGAGCTGTTGGTATACCAATTATAAGAATATTTACGATAAATTCAAAAGGGGAACTTAAACATGAATTGACACAAACGTTCCAATCGAGGTAAATATTTAATTTACGTATGTTATTATTTAATTATGCAGTAATAAATTGAATGAATTTATTTGTATGAAACCAAGGTCGATTTATATTTAAGTTGGTATTTTTTATTTAATTTTTACAGTTATTCTGGCCAGTCACTGGTGGTGAATGATGTATTTCCTCCAATATTAAATTATAATTCAAATGTAGATTCAGATAATATTGATTCTGATATAGAGTCATACAGCTAATTACAGTACAAATTTAATAAGAAAAACTGACTGTGATTCTATTTAGTATTATATTATACGTATTTACTTTATTACGTATTTACTATTTACAGTTTTTCTTTTTCTTGTACATATAATTAGTTTGGAATTTTTTTATTATTTAATTTTAATGAAACATATGTGTTTTGTCTGGGGTAATCATATAATTTATATGCATCATTTTTGCTTGCATTTTGCATGTCTTGTAATGTTACTAAAAACGTTTTTGTTCCTGCATTTCGATCAGTCTTGATTGAAAATCATTTTTTCATCGTTGATGATAAAATACATATGTATTTTATGATAGTATAAAAATTTTTTGATAATTATAAATACGCGAAATGGGTACTTTAATATTAAGTCTTGCAACGAGCAGCCCTAATGGGTTTGGCAGCATGTTTTTTGGTTAAAAAAAATGGTAAGAATTAATGTCATGGCTGAAAATGAGTTTTAAGAATTTTACTAAAACAGTAAAACTAATGAATAGTTAAAAATTAAACGAAATTATTAATTTGTTATCTATAACATGTGTTTTTGTTTCGTTGCAGTTATGTTAATATGAGTAACATTGTTGACCAACTATTTCCACCCCTTCAAGAAGCGGCGAATGATTATTCACAATTTGTTTATTGGAGGGAACCAATTGCAACAATTGAAGAGTTACCAGAACTAGTTTAGATTTTAAATATTTCTCAAACTTCCCACAAAAAAAATAATGCTCTACTATTACTATTCTTACGCTAGCTTTAAATGTATGCGAAATATTAAGCCCTTAATGGCTAGCTACAGTATTTTAAGGCAGTTTATATAGGCTTTTTAGTACAAATGTCATGATGGTTATCTTTGAATTATTAACTGTTACTGTAATGTAATTTATATATTCCATTTCAATATTTTTTTATTAAAAAAAGGCTGTTGGTATTGTGATAAATAAAAACAACCAATAGATTATTCATTTATATATAAAGTATGTTAATTTCTCTTCATTTTAAAGTTTCTGATCATGTAAATTTGTTTTTTTTATGTATGTGATAATTTGGTGATTTTTAGGCAATTACAATATATATATTTTGTTTAAAATTGACGCATTTAAATTTAATATAAAAATAAAAACTTCTCGTGTATGAATTGTTTTTATTCAAGAAATATCTCGAATGTTTGTTTGCCTATATATCAGGCGTAAGTGCGTAACACATTTATGACACATTTTATAGTCGTTAATTTTTAGGTTATGTTTTTCTATGCAAAAAACAAAACTTGAAAAAATTTTATAAATATTTTAAAGTAAATGGTGAAAAATGGAGGATTTTACATGCCCAAGATGCCGTACTACAAAATTCCAAAATCCATCGCTGAAAATGATGGTAAATGTATGTGGACATGGTCTTTGCGAAAGTTGTGTAGATTTACTTTTTCTCAAAGGTAAAGCAGCCTCATTTCCTAATTTGAAGTTCACATTACACATTATAATTGTAGGTTCAGGTTCGTGTCCAGAATGCCGAATACCATTACGCCGCAATAATTTCCGTGTACAATTATTTGAAGACGCTCAAGTAGAGAAAGAAGTGGACATAAGGAAGCGGGTTTTAAGAGATTTTAATAAAAAGGAGGAAGATTTCAACACATTAGCCGAATACAATGATTATTTAGAAGAAGTAGAAATGATAATATACAATTTAACAAATAATATAGACGTTGTAAATACAAATAAACGAATTGAACAGTACAAAAAAGATAATCGGGAACAAATTCTAAAAAATAAAGGAAAAATTGGTCGGGACGAATATGAATTAGAACAATTACTCGAAATTGAAAAGCAAATGGATGAGGCACGAAAACAAGAAATCAAATTAGAAGAAGTCGAAGCGAAACGTAAAAAAATCCGCGAAAAAGAAGCATTAATTGATGAATTAATGTTTTCAAATGCGGACGCTAGTAATATTTTGGAAAATTTTGCACAACAACAAGCAAAGGAAGCTAAAGAAGAAAAAATGAAACCACCACCAACCAAATTGAAGCAATTTTCAACTGGTATCCAGTTTACACAACAGACTTCTGCATCGTTTGTTCCTGTACCCATGGAAGATGGACCAATGTACGTTTATAAACCGTTGGCCTTTCCCACAGATGGACCGGAACCACCTTCTGCAGAGGAATTAGAAGTCAAAGGCTATATTAATCACGTTCGAAGTGAAACTGAGCAAGAAAGAGCCGGTGGTTTCAAATCGAACATTGCTTGTATGAGAGCCTTGCAAGACGCTTTATCGGGATTGTATCATGTGAGAAGGGCCCATGTCTATTAAACCCCTTTATTTTTCTCAATTATTTATTAATAAAGATTATTATGGTTGAAATCATTGCAGTTTATTTTTCCAATCCAATAATAAAATGCCAAATTTTACATTAAATATTTTATTAATAAAAATAACTCGAACACATTTCTGATTTTAAATTAAATGTTTTTGTATATAAAATAGCACCACTAGTTGGTTATTTTACTAAAAATGCAATAAAATTACTTATTTTTCAAAAAAAATATATATATCCTTAATAAGCACAAGTTACTATATATTTGGTGTTAAAATAGCACAAATGTAACAATAAACAGTATACAACAAAGTTTTTTTTTAAACATTTATAACTTGATATGTTAATTTTAGTTAGTACTTTGGTGAACATACATATATTATATAATATTTGCCACAATGCCCTTATATTTAGCATAATTTATAATGAAATGGCCACACAATTTTAATTATCGTCTATAATTGACACATTTAATATTAAAATTATTAGTTGTTTTTTGTTAAGAATATTAAATAAAACTGTAGTGATAAAATCTATTCAAAATCACTTTTATTTAATAAAGGCGATTTCAAATATAAAAATCTATAATTATATGGCAGTGCCGTTTTACACTGTTTTATATTTCTTTTATAAAAAAATGGAGTAAGTTTTTAATTTATTTTATTGTCTTCTAATATAATCAGCTATTATCACAAACAGCTAAACTTACTCGACATTTCTTATTGAACTAAAACATATTCTAATGCAATTGTGATGTATAACAGTGGTTTTAAGATAATTAAAAACTTTTTTTCATTTCCTAAACGAAAACGAGATCAAATAAAAAAAAAATAATATAAAATGAATGTGATCCTATATATTTCTACTTAATAAATATGTATATGTATATCTTATACTTATGTAGTCATGTTCATGTAGAAGTCTACAAAAATATAATTTATATAAAAATAAAATTGGTGTTTTTCATTTTTATCATTAAATTTAATTATTTATACATTAAATAGTAGAGTTCTTTTATTATATGAGAAAGTTTGTAATTTTTTTAGCTTACATGGTGGGTTTTTACTTAAAATGAACGGAAATCCAGTAAGTATAGTTATAATAGTTGCCAAAATTTGCAAATTCACATTTTTACTATTTTTAGGCCGTTATAAAATGAATCATCAGCGGTATGTACAAAGAGTTTATCATTTTAGGTAAATAGAAAAGTTATTAAATATTTATTCTTTGTGGTTTACCATAATATTACAACAGAAAATATACGTAAACAAGGAAATTTTGTAAACATGTTGTTTAATTAAAACATGAAAATGGCATTTTATGGGGCGATTCAAATTCTGCAGCTCAAATTTTTAATTTAAATAACTTAAGTTGAAGTATTTAAATCACTCATGCGTCCTATTTGTATATATGTGTGCCCTTATTTTTTTGTGGTTCTGTTTCTGATTTTTTGTAATTTATATACACGTGATGTATTATTAATATATCTTAAAATAACATACAACCTATATTATGCAGCACTTTTTCTTGTTCCTTTTTATATAATTCGGTTTAAGTGGTGGCCGTTCAGACATTTGAAATTTTCGTACAACACGTACTAATTCATAAAAGGCATTATCAACATTCATACGTAATTTGGCACTACATTCAATGTATGGGATTTTTAAGTGCCTTGCCAATTCTTGTGCTTGTTCGACCCATACTTGTCTATGTTGTTCCAAATCCACTTTATTGCCAACCATCAACATTGGAAATTCATCGCGATCTTTTACACGTAAAATTTGTTTGTGAAATTTGTAAATTTCATCGAAACTGGATCGATTCACAACAGAAAATACAAGTAGAAATCCTTCACCTGATCGCATGTACTGTTCTCTCATAGCACTGAATTCCTCCTGGCCAGCCGTGTCCAAAACTGAACAACAAAAAGGAAACAGATGGTTAGATGAATCATTCAATTGCAAAACACTCAAATTTTTTTGTTGTTTAAATATAGAACTTACTATCCAATTTTGCTGGAATATCATCTATTACACATTGTTTCGTGTACGAATCTTCAATTGTCGGATCATAATCAGGATGAAATATACTCTGAAAAAAGAAAATGTTCAAAATATTGTTTAATATTGGCAGTGTAGGTTTAAGACAAGGTTAAAAATGAAATCGTTTCTCTTAATATGGTAACATTTCATAATATTTATAAGGTTACTGAACATCTGATGGCCTAATTTCACTATTACACCCTTAAATATAATAAAACTGTAATGGTATAAACACGAAAAATAAATTACCTGGATAAATTGAAGAGTAATTGCAGATTTTCCAACACCACCACCTCCAACAATAACTAATTTATATGTTGGAAAATTGGACATTTTAAACAATATTAATAGGTGACCCTGTTGACTATATTTAAAAAGATGGCATATATAAAATTATTTTTAAATTACAAACGAAAGTTACACTTGCCAAAGGAAAATGATTGAATAATAAAACTGAAGGAGTAGGAATGAAGATTAAGACTTAGTAACTTAGTTGTTTATTAATATTTATATTGGCAGCAAAAAAGTTACCAACGAATGCTTAAAACCGCACATACGAAATTATATTTGTCTTTATCTAACATATATAGACTTATAAGGATAGAAAGAGTAGAAAAAGTTTTCTTTTAAAGTTAAGTTTAGGAAACATAACCTTAAAATTAATTGTATTATTTTAACACAAACATGACTGAAGACAAAAAGTCTTTAGTTCAAGAATATAAACTAGAACCTGACAATGAATTACGTTTCGAAGTCGAAAGCAAAAATGAAAAAGTTTATTTGATACTTAAAAGCGGTTTGGCTGAAGTTTTTGGTACCGAATTAGTGAAAGGAAAAACATACGAATTTATTTCTGGGGCCAAAATAGCTGTGTACACTTGGCACGGTTGTACAGTAGAAGTAAAAGGAAAAACAGACGTTATATATACATCAAAAGAAACACCAATGGTAACTTATTCAAATTGCCATGCTGCTTTAGAATTTATGAGGACTGATGCCGAAAAAGATAATAAAAAGGGTCCTATTGCGATGATTGTTGGACCTAGCGATGTAGGAAAATCCACATTAACAAGAATCTTGTTGAATTATGCTGTTAGAATGGGCCGACGGCCGATTTTCGTCGATTTGGATGTCGGCCAGGGCCAAATTTCCATACCAGGGACGATTGGGGCTTTGCTGATTGAACGGCCAGCAGCAATCGATGATGGTTTCTCTCAAGAAGCACCGCTGGTCTATCATTTCGGTGATAAATCACCTTCAGCCAACAGTACTTTATTTAGTATGATTATAGGTCAATTGGCAAACACAGTAAAAGAACGATTAGAAGTAAATAAAAAGAGTAAGTTGAAAACTGTGGTAAAAACAATATTTATTTGTAAATAATTGAATCTTTAGCTAGATCGTCGGGTGTGATAATAAATACTTGTGGATGGATTAAAGGAAATGGTTATAAACAACTTATACATTCGGCCAAAGCGTTTGAAGTTGATGTAATTCTTGTAATGGACCAAGAAAGACTGTATAATGAACTTGTTCGTGATATGCCAAACTTTGTGAAAGTTATTTTCTTACAAAAAAGTGGTGGGGTAGTTGAGCGTTCAAAGAGTGTACGTTCAGAGGCAAGAGATCAACGTATACGCGAATATTTTTATGGTACGCCAAAGAATTCTTTATATCCACATTCGTTTGATGTGAAATGGTCGGAAATAAAGTTGTACAAAATCGGTGCTCCACCATTGCCTGACTCTTGCTTGCCATTAGGGATGAAAGCGGAAGATCATTTAACAAAATTAGTGCCCTTAACGCCAAATAACGGCATTTTGCACCATATATTAGCGATTAGTTTTTCTGAAAAGGATGATGAGGATGTGATTTTGTCGCATGTAGCCGGTTTTGTATGCGTGTAAGTATAAAATATCCATTTTCTAAATGTTCTATTGACAAAATTGATTTATTTTAGGACTTATGTGGATAGTGATCGACAAGTAGTAACACTTTTGTCACCTCAACCGAAACCACTACCTAATAATGTATTAATTTATTCAGAATTGCAATTTATGGATAGTCATTAAATTTAATAAAAACAAATTTTTGTAATTATTAGTGTTTTATTTATACAAAAAAATTTATAAAAATAATTTAATCCAGTGTAAATATTCTTGCGGCAATATCGTCAATCATCCAATTAATACCTTCTAAGAGATTTTCACCAGTCACAGCACTGCACCAAACAATTTTCCAGTGATGCGTTTTGATTTTATCCAATTCTAAAATCTACAATAGAAAAAAAGTTTAGATATATTTTTATATAACTATAACAAGAAATATTACGGTGCGAATTTCATCCGCAGTACAAGCACCAGGTAAATCTTGTTTATTAGCAAAAATTAGCAGTGTAGCACCACTTAAACGTTCTTCTTTTAGTAATACATGTAATTCTGATTTACAATCGTTTAAACGTCTTTTATCAGCACTGTCTACAACCCAAATTAAACCGTCTGTGCATTCGAAATAATTCCTCCAATAAGATCTTAACGATTTTTGCCCACCAACGTCCCAAATGTTTAGTTTGAAACTGAAAATGTCCAATTTAGAATTTGTTTTATTATGTATTTCAAGATTAATTACTCTCTATGTTCTAGAGTTTTTATATTGAAACCTAATGTTGGCGAAATTGTGTCTATAGGTTCACCGTTGAATCTTTTCAAAATTGTCGTTTTTCCAGCATTATCCAGGCCTCTAACAATTCTAATTAAGGAAATATAATATGTACTATGTATGTATTTGGTATAAAATTATAAATATAAAGGATACAACATAAGTATTCGCATTTCTTTTTCTTTTTGTTTCATTTTTTTCAATACAGTTAAGAATCCCATAATTTAAGACAAATTTATTTGATTTATTTACGAAACTTTTCACAGTTGTCTTTTTCTGGATTAAATTTTTAAGGTTAATTTATCAAATCTTCTTCTTCATCTAAAACAGCAGGTTTGTAAAGGTGGATTCGAAAATAAAATTACTAATAGGATTTGAAAATTTTTTTTATTTATATTGTTGATTTCAAGTATTTATTTCTAGATTTAATTTAATTTATTGCTTTTCTTCGATATTCATTTGCTGTGGATCTTGTTGATGACTCGAATCTTCGTTTTCAACTGCAACAACAGTTTCTACTGTTTGCACATTTTCAACGTCTTTTTCAGGATTAATTTCTTCTGAAGCAGGAACATTTTCATTAAGCAGTGGTTTTTCAGTTGTCTCTTCTTTTAAATTTTCTTTTTCCATGTCAACTTTTGCTTTTTCTAACATAAAATACAATTATGTAATTCCAAATAAAAAATGAATTAAAAAAAATATAATAGGTACTTTTGTCTTTTTTTCCTTTCTTTTTTCTCTTATCTATTTTTGGTGGTAAAACAGTATCAGGATAATATTTCATATAAGTTTCCTTCATAAGTGGACAATCAAAAGCTTTCTTTCTATCAGTAAACCGTTTCAATAATTCAGTTTGTAAGTCTTTGTCCAATTTTTTAATTTTTTGTTTTTTCAATAATAATGGAAAATCGGTAACTGGTATAAGTGTGTCTGGTAAGGATAAAACAAAATGTCTAAAGAGGTTTTTAATTAAATTTTCTAATAAATGATAATATGTAGCAAAGTCGCACCCAAAGTCCTTTTTTTGCTTTTTCTTTTTCGGCTTCTGTAAAATATATCTACATCTTTCAAATAGTAATTTATTTAAATCTGGACCATGTATTATGAAATTATGTAAAACATATCCAAAGACGACTTTTTTGTCTCGTTTTTTAATATTATTTGCTAACTATAAAGAAAGATACATATTTGAATATTAAAATATAATTGACCAATACAATTCAAATATTTATACATTAAGAAAATTCTTATTAACACACATATTCTCCATATCAATTAGTTGCAAAGATGATTCTTTTGGCTTTTCAATTAAAGTGTTTGCTAAAAAATACGCTTCATCTGGTGTAAAAATATTATTACCAATTTTCACTTCAATTAAAGAATCATTTTTCATTAAGGCTCTTTTTGTCATATTTAAGGAAGGTCCACCAATTCTAAATATTTAGATATTCTTTTATAAAACTTACTAAACACTTTTCCAATAGTTACAATATTTACCGATTATTACTCAAGTCTAAATATTGCAAAGTAGTCGAATCGATAATATATTTCATAATTGGAAGCATTGAAATTGTTGTACCAATTCCATTCCATGCCAAATTCAATTTGCATATGTATGGATGAACCATAAAACCCAGAAATAGTTTCTTATTACCCGGACCGGTAGAAAAACGATTCCACGACAAATCAATATTCTCAATACTTGTATTATTTTTTAAAATTTCATAAAGTACATCGGCCGATTTTTCCGTCAGATCATTGTGACTTAAATTGATTGTTTTTATTGATTGATTCCTAATTAATGCTGATTGTAAAAAATTTAATCCTTCATCACCGATTTCATTAAAACTCAAATCCAATTCTTGTATTTTATTATTAACTGATAGAGCTTCATTTAGTTTTTTCACTCCTAGAATACCAATACGACATTTCTTCATATTTAATACTTCAATTGTTGAATTTTCTTCCAACATATTACTCAAATATTCAACAGATTTCTCTTCAAGATGATTCTCTTCTAAATTTAAACATTTCACACAATTGTTTGCAGTTAATGCATTACTAACAGCCCTTATTTGTTGTTCAGACAAACAATAAAACTTGAAAACATCAATTTTAATGCGACAAATTATAACAGATGAGAATTTTTTACTTTTAAATTTAATGTTTCCGTATCCAAACAGTGGATAATTCTTGAAAAGGGCACTATGTTAAATTCTTTGCATAAATCCTTGTACTTATCAGCACCAATCAAACTATAAATTGGTTCCGGTTCTAAATTACCCATTATATTAACACAAGTAAGGCAATGTTATGTAATTAACGTCTTAATTTAATATTTACCGATGTAATTGAACGCTTCATCAACACCGGGATCGATTAATGGCGGAAAATGGTATAGTGGATGTCTTAATAACGAACTATCGGACATAAGTACCTTCCGAAGACATCGAAACGAATAGGTATCTCGTTCTAATAGGGCTTCACTAGTACAATTATCAATTTCGTATTGATTTTCCTCCTCTTCATCACTGACAAAGTCGATATCACTTCCACTTTCCAAATTTTCAATTTCAGGGCCATCAACAGCAGATTCGGATGCCATCCTACGAATCTACGAAAGGTAAACAAATTCCTAAATGGTACTTATGGGTCATTAACCGTTTCACATAATCATAATGGCATTTTAAGTGTTTCAACTGATAAAAGAAGTTGTTAAAAGAACCACAGCTAAAGAAATGCCAGTCAGTTTAGACAATAAAAAAATGTTGCAAGCAAAGGGTTGCATTTTAATAACAACAACAACAGTTGTTCTTTTCTGTTGTTTGGTTTCATGTAAACCAAATACACCTGCCGGTTTAAGAGCTTCAAAGCGACGTAAGTCGATTCAATTTCAAATAAGCATTTGTTGCGTTATTTGTATGTTTTAGTACATCTACCATTTTTGGGATTGGGACCTAAATGTAGCGGATGTCCACCACATTATTGCGATGACGATCCAGCTATCGTGCAAGGATATTGTTGCGGATGTGCAAAATTTTATGGTAAACCCATCTTTTCCGTCACATTACATAAATTTCTAATCAATATTATGGATTTCGTTTAAATTTTGAAATATTTTCTAGATGTCCTACCAGTTGGATGTTCACCACAATTACAATGTCCATTAAATACGTACGATTTATGTGAAGATTATGAATATATGATGCATTGTTGTTGTGAATAAAATTTGTAATGAATTATAATAAAAATAAAGTAACATTTGATGAAAATAGATCAATAAAATACTTTTCTTCCTTGTGTAAGAAACTTCTTTTCCAAGAAATGTTATTGAACTTAATATGAAAAATATTTAATTGTTTGATAAATGGAAGTAATTAAAATAAAATGTTTATTCCAATCATGCATCAAATACCTTACATAACTAACAAACATTATATTACAATAGAGATCCACCTGTATTTTTTTTAAATGTGTACTAGCCCTTTCCGCTCTTCAATTTATATAAATAAATATTTTCTATTCGATATTTATATTAAAAAAAAAAAAACTTATTATATGTTGTAATTTATTTTTACAATAGAAAAAAATTGTCCTAATTAAAATAAAATACGTGATTATAAACCTTTTATTATGACCTTACAATTATATGTAAAAAAATTTGTTGTGCTTCAATGGTCATTGAAATTGGAAAAAGGACAATACTCGTAGAAATTATTCATATAGTATTTTAATATTAAAACAAAAAACTGTATTGGATAATAAAATTATGTAAATAGAGTAGATTAATTTCATGCATGATCAAATATTGCCAAAATATTACATTTAAGGGTGCCAAATTTCACAAGCACCATTTCCATTCGAGAAAATTATCATTTTGATATAACATTATATGTAAATAGAGAAATGCCGACATTGAATCAATCACTTTCAATAATTTTAAAAAAACAAACTAACTGAAATAATTTATGCATTCTTTCAACTTTATGTAAAAGTGTCTTTGCTTCCATGTAATAAAATTAACATAAACCGCATTTTATTATAAACAAAACAACATCATTTTAATCGATATAAATGCAATTGTAGTTGCATTTATAAATATTTTGTCTTGTAACAAATTTTATTTCAAACACAATATTCTAATAATAATGGGACTCTTTTTTATGCGCACGTCATACAGTTTTGTTCAATGAGTTCATAAAACGATTTGCGATTATTATGTATTCAGTATTCGCATGTGGTGTTTGTATAGTTTTGTATAAAGTGGTAGTAAATAGCCGGTCGTCTTTAGGACAATAGCCAGTGCAGTGGCAATTCTTTAGAAAAGGGGAAAAAAAACTGCAACTGTTTCATAACGCTTCAGTTTTGGCGGCGGGAAATCAGCTACCGGTTTTCAAACAATATTTCTTTAAATCGACCAAAAACGACTTATTATCATAGATTTTGTTAATAATATATGTGCGCCTCAAGTCGATATTATCAACAATTTATGTATGTACGTTTATACGCAATAGTTTAAAGGAAAAGACATCATTTACACATAAAAGTGTTATTATTTGAAAAAATAACAACAAATATGAAAGTTCGTTGTTTCAGTGGTGAAGATTTCATTGTTGTGTAAGTATTTTTGTTTACATAAAATATAAAATCTTTTAATTATAATATATAGATAGATATTTATTATGTTTCACGCGATGAGATCGTAAATTAAGTTATAAAAGAATATTATATTTAATTTAATTATAAAAATGAGAAAAGGTCATATATATATTCATTTAATTACAGTTAATAAATCCAATTTCGTTTTATTGTTGTATTTAATTCTAAGGAAAATAACCAATACAAGAATATTCAATAAAAACACGTACTTACCTAATGTTTAAATTTCGTAAATTGTGTCAAAAAAAAATTGACAAAATTGAATTTATAAACAATAGTCGACTTAAATCAGCAATATTTACTTTTTGAATTATGAAGTTAATTATTGCAATAGTTTAGCAATAGAAAAGAACGAAGAACCAAAGGGATCAAATCTAATTTTAGGAAAATCAATATTAAAAATGAAATAAATTAACGTTACATGTTCCTCTTTAGCTAATAACAAATTTAGTTAAGTTTAAATATTTGGCAAAATTTTTTAAAACAGTACTTAAAAGTGTTTATTAGTATTTTTTTAACACAACATAATTAAAATTTTCCAATTATAAAGTAGAAATTACAAAATTAGCCCATACGAGACATTTTTTTTATTAAACCAATATTCAAATTTGGAATGACGTCATTTGCTGAGCTTTTTTAAATCCTTCCATCAAATTATGTCATTTATTAAAATCTATTGTGAAAACTTATAAACATAAAATTAGCATAAGAAATAATTAATTATCATACAATTTATTGAATTTCTACTGTTTATAATTATAATAAATGTCTTTGAACTTTTCTTAGACCTTCCAAATTATATTCTTAAATTTTTAATCAAGTATAACCCAAATATTCGTAAAAGGTTACTACCGCATTTTACTCTTTACGATTTTTCCAGTATTTCACATAAATAAACCTCTTTAGTTAAATGAATGTATGGAAAACACGCAATTTTAACACAATTTTCTCATTCTATTATACAGAAACTGAAATTTATAATATTGATTTGATTGGTTTTTCAACGCTGCATAATTTTCAAACATGAAAAATGTTACTCGGCTTTTGGATATCATTTTTCATTGTTATGTTATTGGAAAGGGGTAGTACGACACCAATCATCGAGTACGATAAAGGGGTGCGCTACGAAGAATATGTTATTGAACATGAAATATCAACAATTCAAGCAAAAAATGAAACTTTCCTCATCGACATCAATTCTAGTAAGTACCAATTCTTGACCATAGCCAATAAATTTAAAGGATTTTTACAATTGTTTTCAAATCAATAACAATAGCGTGATGCCAAATGGGGTGAACAACTTTTATATATTCTAATTGTTTACAATAATGGTAAAAATAGGACTTTGAATAGAAATTTAAGTCTGTAAATACAATGACAGTATCTATCAAAATATTGAATTATGGATGGAAAGCACTTCAAGTGTTTTGGAAAATTTAAATTTAGATCAATTTATTCACAACTTGAAAGTTGATATTAATAACATTCTTCCACGAACTAATTTTGTTGTGTTATTTTTATCAATTATTTTCAAAGTACAATCGATGGGTCTATTTTAAAATGAACAAAATGAAAATTGCTTTCATGATAAAATTCTTTTTATGTTAAAGGAAATGATTATAATGCAGTTAAACATTATTTTCAAACTAGAAAAATACTATCCGAAAATTATACAATTTTTAAAATTAGTTTAATAACATTATTCATTATTTTATTAAAAATAAACTTGAAAATATAATCATATTTATCCTTGAACTCAGCTTAAATGGAGCATTTAACGGACAATTATTACTAATTGAACAATTTTTTTTTAAATTTTTTACAGTAACCACACCACCAGGATGTCAAACTTGCACCCCTGCAGAAAAAGCCTATTGTATGGGTTCGGACCTCATCAATGATCATTGTTGCTGTGATAAACGTTACCATGGTAAAAAAAATAAATTAATTAGGCGACACCCCTTTTGTTTCAAACAATGACTCATTTTCACAATAAAATCATATGTTTGCCATTTATATAGAAATAGTCCGGTTGCTTAGCAACATCTAATTAAATTCTAACCGAATATTATTGCTATGACAAATTTGAAACAAAAGAATTCTTAAACACTTCCATAATGAAGATTGTTTAAAAAAATTTACAGTAGGATAATTTTAAAAAATATATAGCAGTATATGTATTATACGACCTGCACTAATTAGGGTTAATCGTTTAAGATTATAGTTAAAACAACTATCATACATATATAACGTATTGTTAGAATTAGTTCGGTTGATTAATGGCTGCAATTAAATAAATTGTGTTCATACTGAAAAAAATACAGTTTGCACTCAATTGAACTAAATAACAAAATTGTACTACATGGAATTAGACTTTAGATTTTTTAAATAATTTTTGCGATAAAATTTTTAAATCGTCCTAAAAATCTAACAGTAAAACGTAACACCAGCATAATTTCGTTTTATCACATGTTTTTCTTATTACATATACGAGTAGTTTAAAAAATTGTTACATTGCGTGTAAATAAAATATGACCTTAGGCGTATTGAGGGCTTGCTGGAATGATTTTTTTCCTAATAGCAAATGAAAGAACAATTTTGTAAAAATTCTAAAAAGATTTGTTGTTTCTTTGCAGAACCTTTAAAATTTATTCCACATACATGTTACATGGGCACCCAATTATGTAAGCCAGTTGCAACCGATTGTGCACATTATCAACGTTTACGGGATTGTTGTTGCACAAAATATGCTTTACAAAAATGTACGTATCGTAAAAGAAAAGATAACAAAATCCCGACAATGAATCAAGGCTGAATAATATTATTATTTTCAAAAAAATGTGCTTATGTTTGCAGGGAAAGAAAAGTTTGGCGGATCAGGTAGCAGCAGCCATCATCGTACACAATTAATATTTATTTTTAATATTGTAAATATTGTTGTAATATACATGTTCGCTTAAATTATATGTATGTACATATTATTATTTGTTAAACCAAAGCACTAGCTTTATTAGCACAATTTCAGTATTATGTATCTTTTTATGTTATTATAATAAATAAATTATTTACAGTTCTTATTTTGTGTATGCATTAACGCCCGATGAAACTACAATGTTTAAAAAAGGTGTTTTAATTTAAATAAACAGTTACATTGTATATGTTGTAATAAAATGTATTGCATATTATAATATCAACACAGTCATTGGCAAATAAATTTATATTAAAAAAAAAAATGAGAAACATTCAAAGAATATTATTACAACGCCCATGGATGGATCAAAATACAGTTATATACGATTGCCACATAAAGATTTTAAAAGACTTTTTATATTCAGTTTGATTCCGTCTATTAAACAGTTCAAAACTACATAAAAATGAAATTTGTTTGTGTATATTTGTTGGCGTTCATCGTTTTGGCCAATTCCACAAGTAAGTTGTTCGATTTGAAGGGCTTAAAATGGAATTTAAACTATTGTAATTATAAAGCCACAAATTCTCGACTCTTGTCAGATCGATATTTCAATCCCTAGTGCAATAAATTATTTGAAATCATTTAAAATTCCAGCCGATGAAATTATTTGGTTGATTAAATACAAATTTGTCTATTATTTAGCAATTTATAACAACGCTTATCCATCTTTGGAGACACCATCGAATGGTCTGTCGAGTTATTCTTCTGAAAATTTTAAAAGACGTTGTCCATTATGCGATTCATCTGTATATAGTTATTGTGGTGAAAAATTATTTCATGATTCATGCTGTTGTCACAATCCAAACAATCCATACGGTAAGATAATAAACATTTAATTAGATACAAATTTATATTTGAAGTGTTCTAAAAATAATTGAAAATGTTTTAGATCGTTTACCCTATCAATGTCGGTTTGCTGATTGTAGTTTCCTTCATGCAAACACTTGTGCCGAACATAAATTAATTACAGCATGTTGTTGTACAAATTTGGTACATTTTAATAAAAAGTAAAACGATATATTGGACTTAAATAAAATTACATTAATTTCTAAAATACATTTTAATTTGTAAATTACATTTTCATTTTTATAACAATAATTTTGTATTACACATTCAATGTAAACAAAAAACATATTTATTTTATTAATAAAATTGAGATCATTAGGTATTTTGTTATTTTTTTTTTTACGAAAAAAACAAATTAATGAAAATATAAACAATCATAAAATCAGTCTTTAAGATAAGCAAAAGTGAACATAAAAAAAATGGCACAATATCATATTTTATAACAAGTCAATTCCTTTATTTGAGTTAATTTGAAATTTAAACATGAACATACATATAACAATGATAGAATTAGAGAGCGCTAGGGCCATTTTAGCTATTTAGTATACCCTTAGATTGGTCCATTAATCACGTCTAAAATTTTCAAACTCATTATTCGTATATTTGGAAAATATCCTGCTACTTAACTACAATAATTTTATTAATAAGCTAAATTAAATAAAAACACAGCCAATAAATACAGCAAAAAAAGACGATATTAGTCCATATGCGGACGTACAGAATATTTAATTTTTTTAACTAGAATAACCGCATTATTATCCTAATGATTTTTATACCTGCAAGACTAGCAATGATATGCATTTATAATTTATTAATAACAATATTTATAACATTGATATAATATTTGTGCCCCTTAATAATAAAGCTTAAAAATTTTATCTAAATTCTTGTCACTAAGCCACAGATGGCAAAAATGTAGAATTTCAGTTTTAAAACTTGTTGAACAAATTCAAAATTAGCATTCTTGCCGAATATTTTGTCGAATTTTGAAAATTGTTTACAAGTTGTACAACTAAAATACAGGGTGATTCCGAATAACGTTGCAAAACGTTAAGGATGTATAGTCAAAATGAGTCAAAAAGCTTAATAAACATTTGGCGAAATCGGTACTCATGAAGTATTGTTAACTGTCAAAATTTTTAACATTATTCTTCAGGGTTACTATTAGCCTTATCCTATATAAATTGCATGCTAATTAACTCTTCAAACAAAAAAATTATCCTTTTATAACAATTTTAAAATTATTTTAACGGTTTTTATTGATATAAAATGTCAATAAAATTTTTTAATCTTTTTTGACCAAGTGTCATACATTATTTTGATTTTTC
>SSSI01004202.1:18260-34071 GCA_004796505.1 Oryzaephilus surinamensis | reverse complement strand
TAAAAGAATAAATAAAAAAAAATGTGCAACTATGCCCATTAAAATTTAAATAGAGCAGTAATCTCAATACGGGCACATCGAATTTTGATAACGTATGCAGAATTGTAGATATTACTAAAAGAAAATCAAGGTACCTACCTATATACCTATATACGGTAAAGTTTTTCGTGTTCGCGAGTGAATTGATTTAAACAAAAAAAAATCGCTTTATAACATATACAAATACGAAAATTCCAAAGAACAACTAAATTATAGTGAAAATGTTAGTGAAACAATGGAAAATAATGGGTTCCACCACCATCGAGGTTTAATCTAAGCGTTTTCGACTTACTACACTAGTGCTGCACTAACGTCCACTGAAATTTTGAAACATGTTCGACTTAGGAAATTTGGCCTAAAATAGTTTCAGTTTGCCTGTTCGACTTAACAAGAAATTTAAACAGTTGTGCACTGAGTGCAGATATTCTGGCACGAGCTCTATGAGCTCGTGGAGGTTTCAGTGCAACAATGCACTAGCGTCACGATTGCGAAATAAATTAGAACTGGTTCAACTGGTGCAGTTTTAGTTCAGTTCTAGTTCAATATCAGTGTATATGTTACCGGCCAAACCCGATTTCAGGACAAACTAGTTTTTCCTAGGCTACACTAGTTCTTCCTATCGTGTTAGATTAGATTAGGTTTGTATTGAGTTTGTTGTGATGAGACTTGGCTTCGCTTACGCGAAGCCAAATCTCACACTTTTTAATCAAACCAAACCTAACCTAATCTAATCTATCCTAACCTATGCTAATCTACCAACTAGGCAAAACTAGTTTGTCCTGAAATCGGGTTTGGCCGGTAACATATATATAAGTCGAAAACGCTATAAATCTACTGAAAATTTCCACGAAATCAGTTGGATATTTGAAATTTTTTTGAAGGTTTTTGAAATTAAAGTAGGTACTCTTTATTATATAATCGATGTGACTGTTACAGATTTTCCTGCTGCAAAAATTTAGCTTCTGAACTATTCTTCCAAAGAGAAGATAGGATTTTTTATTTTTATATACGAATTTCTGTTTTCAATACAAAATTTGCCATTAAACTTCTCTTAACACATGCGCTTAGACTCTTATGTTAGACCTTCGTAGGTACGTATGTATCTGTATATTTTTTGAAAGGTTTTATATCGCAAGTGTCGATTGTGGGTGACGTAATTAATAAAGGGTACTCTTATTTCAACTTAATATGATTGAATTTAAAATGAATAATATCGAATTGATTAAAGTCACATATATTGAAGGCAAGGCAAAAGTGAGATAAATAATTGAGCTTACTGGACTGAACTTCAAGTGGGGTTCAATCACACAACCTTTTGTCAACTCTTCTCCAGCAAGCTCATAATACTCATAACCCTCACATTTAATTGCTCTTAAACCAAAAAAAAAAGATGGTGTGGTCGACGATGATTTATTAATCATACACGTGTTGATTTTTTTTTCTCTCTACCAAATTCGTTTTAATAATTTAATTATATAAGTATAAGAAAAATTGTTTGGCCAACAAAAAGTACATTTTTTTTTCAATTTAATTTCAAATAAGTATATGTTTCGGGTTGACATAATAGGAAATAGATATTTGTTAGCTGATAAAGTAATAGAGAAGAAAACAGGGCTATTTTGATTTTGCCCGGCTTCAATCCATACAATGGCTATGGGATCGTTGGATTGGGGCCGTTTACAATGGCCAACAATCGATTCCATGTCAGATAAACATGAAGTTCATTACATGATAACGTTCACGTAGTGCTACTTTGATTACTTTGTTATATACAAGAAAATATATCCAAGCTTTTTCCAACTCCAGAATGTATAAATACGAAAATATTATAATTCATTTCCGTTATATAATTATTACCTACATTATTATGGAAAACACACTTTTGTGTAAATAAGCTCGTATATGTTATAACTAATTAGAAAATTAATGTCGTATAGCTTGTAATTAATTAGTAAATTTAATTAAAACATATTAATAATAATAAAAAAACGCTTATTTTATGATAGTGTTAGATTTACTAGTAAATGCGGTGTGTTTTTAATTATTTTTTAATTGAGCTTTGACTGGTGCACTCAAAAAGCTTTTTTCCTAGTCTAATATTGTGTAATAGAAGCAGTTTTACATATATAGTATATAATAATATGTGTACCCTTTTGTGTTAAATTAATCTTTTGAATAATATTTGCTGTCTACCACGTTGTAGATGCCATTATTATGCGGGATGACAATAACGTATCTCCTCCCTCAGACAAAGCATGCGTTTTGTCAAACATTTTAATATAAAATACTTTACAACTACTGTACAACGCTGTCAACGATACATTCATTATTCATTTCTTATTGTAAAGTATTATATGAAAGTATTATTATATATTAAAGTAATGACTGGCTGGTTATTAGATTTCTGCAATCTTTTTCCTCTAAACTTCCCCCCGCCGAACTATTATAGCAATTTTCTATCGTAATTTCAAATGCACTCGAAATTTGTTATGTTCGTTTTCGTTTAAAAACAATTTTATTGGACAATAAACTCATATAAACAGAAACGTTAATGTTTTTTTTTCCGACCTGAATGTTGGACCTTTTCGGAAAACTCTAAAAGAGCCATATAGAAAGTAGTTTGTCAGAAAAATTGTAAAATTTATGATGCCATTGTGTGGCTGACGATTTAAATAGAAAGTATTTCGGGGGTTGTAAATATTTGGACATTACAGCCCTTAAAACAGTTTATGAAATATTTAATAAATTTGTACTGTACTCGTACATTATAGTTATACCTCCTTTTTTCCTATTCTAAAAGTATAAAAAGAGCGTTTTTCTATGGTTCATTAGATTTTATTTTTCACATATATAAGCTATTTTTACCCCTAAATATACAACAATAATTTGTATATCATCTATATATGTTTACACATTTTATTCACACTATAGTATTATACAGGATGTTTGCCCTAATGCTCCAAAAACGGTAACAATAAATATAATAATACTAATAAATTTATGAAATCGTTTTTTCATGCGTGCAATAATTTTCGGAAGTGCCATTATTATTATTATAGAATAGTATAGAGGATTTTTTTTCTCTAAACACTTGTACATGCCAAACGCATATAATTTATGGAAATGCATGCAACTGAAAATTATTTACTATAATTTCGGGGCCGGTTTTACCATCATATTTTTTTTTCTCCTAAACGAAATCGATTAGACAACAACTGTGGAAAGAAAAACAGATTTCGAAATCTGTCTAAACGATGTATTGTCAAAAAACCGACATTATATATTTAGTTTTTTATTGTTTGATAGTTTCTCAGCAAGCATAATCAGCTTACAAAACATTTGTAATAGATGTAAAAGGATTTAATAAACAAAAACAGACCGCAGCAAGCTGTGTGTGTATGTATGTTGATGTTATCGTTATGACCCCATAATACTTATCAGTTAAAATTCACTATATTATACCAAATAGCCCTTACAAATTACTACTATACTCTACGTACTAACATACACAGTGTTTGTGTCAATAGAATTTCTCTTTATATGTACAAAACCTAATCGTTCGATCGCACATTTAACTTTCATTGTTCCCTCTATATAACATATATATATGTATACGTATATAGAAAAGAGAAAGACTTTGTATTATGGATGCTGTATGTTTGGCAATCGAAACGTTGCACATCTGTTATATATAATATACGTACGTATATTTTATAGATGGGACTTAGAAATCACCCTTATGTCGGCCAAGTCAATAATTGCCATATTATATAAATAGAACCATGGTACATATATATACTATATATATGTTGACAACAACAAATCGGCTGTACATCGATTTAGATTATAAATGGAGATAACATTTCACACATACTTGATTTAATCAAATGATATTTACCCTATTTTGCATTGTTAATTGATTTTTGTTTGTACGTGTGTATGTGTGTGTGTTGTATTTAATTTAAACGTATATGTATTATACTATGGAAAAAAATATTGCATCTTTTAAAACCGTTGTTTTTTTTTTCTATAAATGTTGTTGTTGATTAGATTCTCCCAATAATTTCCTATCAATCTTTTTGAACAACATTTAATTTTCATTTGAATAGCACCTTAACAAATGAATTAATTTCGTTTTTTGTAATTATATACACATATATAACATATATATAGTATATAGATGTAGAAATAAAGAATGATAAAGCTAAAGTTATTTTATATGTATTAATAAAAGGCAAAAAATAAAAGAAAAGAAGAACACAAGCAGAAAGAATCCTATCAAAAAGCAATATCAAATGGTCTATTGTAAAAAATACAAATGTCATCGTGTTAATTGAAAATATAATATGCGGCAATTAGTGAGCATGATGATATCGCCTTCGAGGAATGTATATATGGTAGACAAAAGAGACCCCATGTGGTGGTGGTGATTGCTACTGTGGGCCCATCTTCACATAGAGGACTTTCCTCTCTTTCACACATTAACAATTGCATATTCTTCGTTTGTTGTTCTTTTTTTTATTTATATTAATCCGTGCAAAATGAATTGGCATAATGTTTTGTTGGAAATATTTGCATTTGAGCAAAACCCCAGATTTCCCCCTATATATGTATGTAGATATATAATATAATAATTTTGTCATCATTGTGTGTTGGTGCGAGATAAATTTTCGGTAACAAAACATAAACGTTTATTATAAGACGTTGTATGAGAAAATAATAAGATGATGGCTTGGAATAAACACAGAATAGAGCCCAACTTGTCAACATCATATTAAGAAAATATACCATTTTGATGGTATGTTGTTATAAATAGCTAATTCCTTCATTGTTTATATATCAAAACTAATATACATCTCTTTCTATTTGTTATTTGTTGTAAAATGGCTTTTGAAATTTTATTTGTTCATAAGTTCATGCATGCATGTGTGTTTGAAAAAAAAATAAAAGAGAAAATGGCAATGTTTGTTGAATGGATTGCCATGCATGTGAATGACAACAAAAGGAATTGTTTCAATATATTATTATGGATGCAGTTCCTTAGAACTCATGATGGCTTTTTCATTTTGAAAAGAACACATCTTGTAGCACATACAGTAGCCAAGTTCAATTAAATTGGTGCCATCGAAGATGAAATGGAATTCTTAACTTTTGTATTATAGTAGTATATGTTAAGAATCATCCAAATGAAGTCTTTTATATAATAATATATACGTATACAATACAATTTACAATGAATTCCTCCCTTGGTTTAAGAAAGAGTCCAATTTGACAAGTCATCAACTATTTACCTGAACTAATCTTATACCATAAACAACATTGAAAAGTCTCTTTATTATTAGTACTAATTTTTTTTCTTCTCTTTTGCTTTTCTATATAACAACATTCCATCATCATTCCAGTTTCCAAATTGATAGGTATAACGTCAAAACGGCCCATTGTTCGTATAATATTAAAAGACAAGAAGGTAAATGAATTGTTTGACTTTTCTACAATAACATTCTTTCGTATTATTTTTAATTAAGGGTTGCTACTAGCCAATTGTATAAGTGAATTTTTAATGAATTTGCAGTTTTCAATCTGTAATTTCGAAATTTTTTAAACATTTAGCCTGATAGAAATGTTAAATAGCCTTAAACGATTTTATATGGTTGTTTTGTAAAAAATTTTGCGAAAATTTAGTGGAACCAGACAGGAAATAGAAAGCAATCAATGGTGCATTGTTCAATTTTATTTTAAAGAAAAAATGTTTCAGCAAACATTTGTACTTTTTTAATAGTATTATAAAGCCATTTATTACTTTACCAACAACTCCTTCATACATATTTATGAATATTTTATTGTTTCAAAAAAAAGTGTTTTACTTTAAAGTACAAAAGGCGATTTGAACAAAACAAAATAATGTAATTTCATTTTATATTTGTTGTTTATTCGAATATATATTCGAGCAGAAATCACGTCCACATTATTATGTTAATTTTCTGTACATATATTTATAAATGGCGTTACATATAATGGTTAATATATTTTTCTACCTACATTTTTAGTCTTTTGTTTACACTTTAATTATAGCTAGGGCGCCTAATATGAATGTTGTTATACACATACGAGTATATGTATTTGAAAATATCTTTAAATAATATTCTTGTATCTTTATCCATTTTTGTGACAATGTAAATATTTAATAAGTAACATGCTACTACAACTTTTATGACGCCAATACTAAAACAAATTTATATAATTTTGTTAAAAAACAACTTTAACATTGTGTGTAAAGAATTTATACATATATGTACGTATATACATGTTATATATTGTGTGGTTAGGTGGTTAATAAGTTTTGATGTTAAAGAAAAATGATTTAAAGTCACCTCAAAATATATATATGTATACTTATAAGCTGGCAAGATTTATTTAACAACGTTTTATGAGAGAATTTGCTAAAGGAATAATTAAGTGATAACATTTTGTAAGCATTTCACGTTTTATAGTATATATACATGTTGTAAAGTATTTAAAATATATGACATTCATTTTTCTTCTTTTCGATTTATTTATTTTTGTTTTCTGTTGGTCTGTTGTTGTTGTTGTTGTAACCACAAAATCATTATTTTTGTAATCACAACAGTTTGTTTAATAATAATAAATGTAAATGGATATTAATTAATATCGTAATAATAAACATGATGAGAGAATGAGTATTTCTGGTTTTTTGAATTTGGGTGCCAGATTTTTCCCTCCTAAAACTGCAATAAAATATTTTATGGCATGTCGAAACTATTTGACTTTTCGACTGTATTTTATATATATTATACTCGTATAGTATTATTTTTTGAGTCGGGGCAGGTGTAATTAGGAAAAGGCACTAATAAAATCAAAATACCGCTTCTTTTCTTGCTAAACGAAAACAAATAAAGTCAACATTTTGAAGAATATAACGACAGCATGCAGTGCGTAATACGGGATTTAGGTTTTCCCAGTATTCGGATATAAACCCGAATTATGTTAGACAATAAAACTTTTACCTTTCTTACCTATAAGGTTATTATTTATATGTTATTTGCTTGGTAATCTGGGACTTTTCTATACACATGTTCAATATAACAATAAATTTATCTTTTCTTCTACAAAAATTATTTATAAAATGCGGTAAATGGTCTCTATATTTTACAAGGGGTGGGAAACTATAATGTATAATAGAAAAATTAAGGCATAAAGTCAATTATTCAATACAATACCAGGTATTTGACTTTTAAATGTACACTTTATGTTGTGCACAATAAAAGTTAATAACATTTTACTATTACCTAATGCAATAAATGTTAAGCTTAGTTTTTATATATATAAAATTCTAAAATTATTCCTAATATATTGCCTTTACTACTTACATATCATTAAAATTTATTAGCTTTCAGATTACATTTATAAAACTATTAGAAGATTTTTTATTTTTTCAATATTAAAAAATAATATATAGTAAAGTGAGAACGTTGAATGTGAATATATAAAAGAGTTCTTTATACATTTACATCATTTTGTATACAATTTGAAAAGGACTTTAACTTTATTATAGTTTGAAACAATAGTTGAAAAGTCGAAAGCCACACAGTATTCATTCAATTAATATTTCAATTATACTTTTGTCCGAAATAAGGGAGAACAGAAACTCATTTTATTACAAACACACAGTAGTATAAAAGGGTGGGCCAAAGAAAACTGCTATTGAAAATAAAAGGGTTGTATAGTTTTCCACATGAAAGTTTTGTTTCTTTCAAATAGCGATTGTTTTATATGTATTATTATATAAAATCACAATGTGTTTTTCACGTTTTATTCAAACGGTATATATACTTGAGGAGAAAAGGAAAAACGGAGAACTTTTGTTTTAATAAAATTAATTCATTTGTTAAAAGGCGGTCATTGTATTATTCAAAAAAACACTGTACGTATACGTGTGTGTGTATTTTCATTGTCTAATCAAGTATTTATATTGGATTTGTATTGTTGTGAAGTTTAAGCAAAAGCCACTCATTCTTTTGTCAAAAAAAGCTCAGGCTTTAAGCTTTGCATGCGCATAACTTTCGAATTAAGATAAAAAGACATGAAATTAGATTTCTTAATATTTATTTATTACACTGAATTACATTATACAGCTAAGTCGTATATTACTAATAATAAAATATACATTTATATACAAAAAAAAATTAAATCAGTCGTAATATTTTATACAATCACAGAACCAAGAATTGTACAAGTATAATAATTAACTTAAACATGAATAACATTCCAATATATTGCATTTATATAATAAAATATAAATACATATATAATATTTATAAAAGGACATAATAATGTATTTACAAGAAATAAAAAAATTATGATTGCAAGCCACAAATATTTATATATCACTAATATATCACTGGCACTGGTCTACGTATTTCCAGATCGGATGAATTTGTTGGACTAGAAGCCGGACTCGATGATGCCGAATACATGACTGGCGGTGTTGGAATTGACGAAAACATCCCCATTGGGGCAGCTGGTGCAAAACCAGCTTTTGGCGGTGTCTGATGATACAATGATGAATATAACGATGAATGCAACGATTGCAAAGAAGACGTTACAACGGCAGGCTGATGATGGTGATGATGGTGGTGGCTTTGCTGTTGTTTCTCCGCAGATGATACTGGTGGTGGTGGTGGTGCAGCAGCTGCCATACGTGAAATATCAAATGCTGGATTAAAATATGGATATGGTGAACTCAATGAATCCATTGGTGGAAAATAGGGTAATTGTAAACTGGGAAATGTAACATTCGTCTTCATACTTGCTGTTACTGGACCTTTTGGCTTCCTTCTGGGCCGGTATTTATAATCTGGATGTTCTTTCATATGTAATGCACGTAAACGTTTCGCTTCATCGATGAAGGGCCGTTTATCGGCTTCAGATAGCAGTTTCCATTCAGCTCCAAGACGTTTTGAAATTTCGGAATTGTGCATTTTTGGATTATCCAATGCGATTTTGCGTCGTTGTATTCTGGACCATACCATGAATGCGTTCATCGGTCGTTTTATGTGGCCATCAATGACACCACCGCCGCCGGTTGGACTGTTGGATGGTTGCGGCTGTTGTTGTTGTTGTTGCTGTTGATGATGGTGGTAGTCTTCCATGAGTGAAGGAAAACCGTACAAATTAGACATCACTGTTTTGTTTTTTTCTTTTTTCTTTGATAATGCAAATAATAACTAAGAAAAATACACCCTGTGTTCACTAATCGAAGGATAGCTAACAACTGATGGTATGAATACTTGTTAAATGGTATTTATGAGGAAGAAGGCGGAGTTGAACTAAGAGAATTCCTGGAATGGGGTGACTCCGCCTGGTTTTTTCACTATTGGTTATTCCTGTTTTAGTCCTGTCCCCACTACTGTAATATTTTAACCGCACACTAGTTGTCCTGTGTATCAAGGGTTTTGTTTCCCTTGTAATTTTTTTTCAAAATTATATGTTTTTTTTTGGATCACTGTGGATCATTGCTTTCAACTACAAAATCTATACGTAATATAACAACCTGTTCATGTTTTTGTACTTTTTGTATATCTATGTCCCGTTTTTCGGAAAATTCTACAAATTTCATTATTATCCAGAAAGGATAATTATTGAAAGTTAAGTTTCATTAGTTAATTAGCACCCCTGCTGGTCCAGATTAAATGATTAGAGAGAACTTCTATAATTCTCATTCGGTCCTTGGTTGTGTTTCACAATTATTTTCTACCTCTTTCGGGGGGGTAAATTGCTTCTGTATGTACAACTGTACCTTTATTGTATTACCAGTCCTGTTTACAATAAACCCGAACTGTGCGAAAACAATAGCAACATTGTGACCGTTACAGTTAACAATGTTATATACATATATATTTGGGGTCACAAAAGTCCCTTGTGTCTATGACCAGCCAGCCGTTCCAGGTCTTTCATTAAAAAGGACTCCATTATGTAATACCTATATATAATATACATACGTATTTTTATAAATGTGTTTTATTTTTTTGAAAATTAAATTCATTACTATGTATAATTTTTATTATTGTTGTCACAAATTTTCTTCTTGTCCTTATAGCTTTTCTACGAAAAAGGATCATGTCGTAAATAATAATAAAGTTTATTATAGGGGGATGAAAAATTGTTAAAGATTCTTTTGGTATTTCCAATATATTAAACATAATCCCTTATTATAATATTATTAGGTATTAGAATTATAGAAGGGCTTGTGTTTTTGTTTCTTCTTATATATTAATTAACGTTCACCCCCTAATGAGTGTACAAATGATAATTTTTCATACAATCTATTATAATAAATTGGGTGCGCATTATTAAGATGGATGTTGTTGATAGTAAATGTCCCCTAGAGGGTAAACCGCGTACATTTGGTGTTTACATAGCACTCTTCAACACACCCACCGGTTATAATTGAAGGCCCCCATGTGTGGGGCACCCACATATACAGTTTTTACGCCCCTGTCATTACCACCTTCAACATATTATATGTGTATAATTACATACTGTCAAATGTTGGTGAAAAATAATCACCAACTGTTAATAATAGACTTTTGGACAAGTTGTAAAAAAATTGTATGTTCTTTTTTCTGAAATATGTTTTCATATTATTCGTGCATTCGTATAGGTATATAAGTGAATGATTTTTTAGCAATGAAAAATCTTTAATCCAACAAATGTAACCCATTTCCTCGAGAATAAGGAACGGTGTGGACTGCTACAAATAAAATACACAAATGGCGTATTGTGTGGTTTGAATTTACAAAGCAATTGAAAAGATTTCAATATATCCACTGTGGGTGTGCTGTATGTTGCAGATATTTGTGTATACACACACACACACATACATATATGTATATAAATGTACCATATATAGAGAATTCGATTGAAAGGACTTTGCGATTCACTATTATGATGAAAATTTACACTTGTGCTTGTGCACTCCAAGGCACATGCTTCTGTATATACATATATGTGTATATGTGTTGTAGAAATGTTTTGTTAAGTCGGGAAGTTTACATTTTCAGTTGAATTTAATTCGTTTTCAGTTCGTGGCTTTTCAGAACCCATATATATCGATTTATTTCTAATATTATATACATACGACATACACAATATATGTATGTATAAAAAAAATATTTCCATTCTGTAGTATGTAAAAGCACTCATGAAAGCTCCATTATTGTCATTGTAATACATATAATTTTTTGAAAGTATACTTGATTGATTTGCACTTTTTACACAGTTTTTTGAAAATAAAAAGATTGCAAATCGAATAAATATTTCGTACTTTTCTTTCTACCAGAATATATAAGATAGATTGTTGTATTGTATCATTTGTATCTTATTAGTGCAATATGAAAAACCTACACACAATCATACTATATTATATTGTATTGCGACAATATAAATATGAAATAGACTAGACCATTAATAGTTGACAGATATTTTTCAGATAAAAACGTGTCGATTCTCTCACACATGAAAATTTTCGCCTTCTACCTTATATACAACATATGTATATACATATATTGTACCTACACAAAATGTCGACACAAATCAATTTCCATATCATTTCCAACTCGACGCTATATGGGCTGACACTCTTTCAAATGCAGATGTATATCATTGTAACTAGACACACTTCCAGCACGGTCGTAGATTGAGATGTCCACAAAAGCGGGGCCCATTGTGAACGCCCGCGCGCGTTCTACTCTCTACAAAACTGTATATATATATATATGTATGTGTGTATCACTCACGGATCCATTATTGTTTACTGTCGTTATTCAAATTTAAATTAGGTACGCGAATTTATATATATCACATATATATAATGTATACAATTTCATTGCATCTAATATCCACAGTATTACAAATGTGGGTTTTTTTACAAATTGTTGAATTAATCATGAATATGTCATTTTCGACCGCACACATACATATATATTTATATATAATAATGAATCGGCGCCAACAATCAACCCCTTTGCATCGTAAAGAACACAATAGGTTAATTGATTAAAAATGGATTATGAAAACTTATATATAAAAAATAATTAATCATTAACCCTTAACAATAAGATGGTAAAAAAGGATCGAAGAGATTCTGGTCTCGAGTATATACATATATATTGTATGTATGTGGTGGCACAATAGAACTCTAATGACTCGTACATGGCCACAATGATATTAGAGAATGTAAACTAACGATCCATTTCATCGCTTATAATATTTATAATACAGTGGCGTATCAGTATAGCAAAAAATAGCACTATATTTTACAAAAATTGGTTTTTCTGAACGTTTTAAAATTTTGTGTAGATTATGAAATGTGTTTATATTTTTTTGTGGATAATTTTATCTTATTGCATAATTTCATGTTACAATATAGTGTTTTTGCTAATGAATTACGTAATTTGTAAAGCATTGAATAAGGTAATAGGTTTATTGTAAAGTTATTTTCTTATTTAAGTGAGAAATGTGTATATAAAGAGGGTATTATTAAAGTATCCTCTTTCACACTTTTACTGTTGAATTGAAACAGGCTGTTTTATAATAAAAACAGTTAAAATAGCTGCTAAAGTAATAATATTATATAATATGTAAACGTATTTTGTTATTTAATAAAGATATTCAAAAAATGCTCATGAAATATCGTTACTTCGGCGCATTCGCCAAAATTTTAAATGACCTATTCTTGTTAATTTGCGTTTAACGATACATTTCGTATTAGTTCAATAAAAATCTAATTTTTAATGATTGTTAATCAATGAAACAGTTTGTTGTAAAAAGTATTTTACATTTTTTTATAATTTAAATAATGGTGAATGCGCTACTATTAATTTTAAATGGTTTTAATAAAAAATTGTTCCGCCACTGTAGTTGTAAATTCATTGATACCGTGCGACCCCTTTTTGCCATAAAGGACATATAACAGCAAAAGGATAATGACAGTGTCATCACTCTAAAAACGTTCTCCAAGATAATTTATCTTATTAGCTTTCATTAGTCTCTGTGCCTTTCTTGTCATTCTATTTTAAAGAAGAAACTCATCGGGTTTTCTATATAACACTTTCATTATAATACATAATAATAATTATAATAATAATATATAAACAACAAAACTATACAACATAATAACATTATGTTGGGGTTTTATGAAGAATTTCATTTAGTGTTAATAATTGCAACTGCTTAGCTTTTGTTAGGAAAATAAATTCATGTTCACCCCCCTTTTATAAACGTATTAACTTTATATAAGTATATAGAGAATTAGCACAACAAAATGTGTGTATATATCGGTTAAGAACTTAAGACTATAATTTAATTGCTTTGATATTGTAAAGTGGACTCTCTGTAGTGTTAAAGAAAGCTGAATTTCGAGTAGTTTCAACAATAAGTGAACTTGGACTTAAACAAGGTACTTGAATCAAGTGGACTGTGTGGTTTTGGCTCTGTGCTTGTGGGAAAAAAACGCTAACCGATCTCACCACCACCACCAAAAAAAACCCTGCAAAGCAAAACCACATCCTCTTCAAAACATTAAATAGAATTTTCAATATTTCTTTTTATTATTATGATAATTCACAAAGGAAAAAAATATATATACAATTATAATTGGATAAATAAAGATTAATAACTAAAGAGAAAAATCAATGTTGAAAAGATGATTTCAAAAAAAAAAATAAAATAAAGTTGCGCTCCGCCCAATACGCCATCTTGATAGTCCACAAAACACATCAATTTAATTGATAAAGATCATTATTCATTGGAAGCATCTGTTGTGTTGATTCTTCTTCAATAGTCAATCAACAGAACGTATAATGGTTGAGAAGAGAGAGCGCACAATCAATGTATGTGTATGTGTGTGCACCATCATCATCTCACCATCGTCACAACACAACATTAATACATTTTATAAATATAGGATTTAAAAAAATTGTATAATATTTAATAATGAAACATTTCGCGCTTGATGCACGATAACTTTTATTTCGTCAACAACACCTCACAATATATAACATAATTATAGGGGGTTGTTTGGTTTATTTTCTATTATTTGTTGATTTTATCTCGCACACACATAGGTATATAATTATTGTGATTATATTTGTACAACACAGCACACAGGTTTTTGATTGATTTAATGAGAAAATAAATTAGTTTTGAATTTTGTTTAAACAGTAGAGGCGCACACACACACACACAACTATTACTGAAAACCAACCCCCATGAAAATAACTAATGAAATTTCCATGTTGTTTTCCCTTTATGGAAATATACAAATCGTATATAAATGTATAGAAACAGAACCGCCCTTTTATAATACGAGTAATAGCCACCGGAAGAACATATAACTGTTATATACATATAGAGCGTGTGTTTCTCATCTTATACATATATATGTTGTATATCGTTGTTTGGTAAAATCATTTAGAAAAGTTCCGGAGTTACCGGAAACATTAGCCGTTTTGTTGTTAAGATTATGTCGTCCCATTAATCATATCTCGTTCAAAAATATAAAGCTCTATTGTTGTCAATATATATTATTATTGATATTCTTGTTTGCTATTTTGGACCTAAATTCGTGATATAAATGATATTTTGTTGGCACGATATATATACTACTGTGTATATATGTTTTATTCTTGTATTCTTTTGTTATAAATGGCTTCCGTTCCCATTTTATATACATATATATGCGAGGAGAAAAAAAAAACTTTTGCACAGATAATGTGCTTTTCTTATTAAATACACTTTCGGTCATTTATATTGTTGTATTAAAGTGGATGCTATAACGATTAATTTAGAATGTTTCGTTTTTTTTATCGTTTCGAAATAAACATGCCTTAGAATAAATATAAAAAAAGCTCCTGTCACAATCAATACTTTTCTTTTACTTCTTGTATGGTGTTGTCAAAGTTAAAAGGCTATTGCATTTAAAATCAACACACACACACAGAAAAAGAAGTTGAATGCGAACGCGAAAATCCACTGCCAATATTTTATATATATATATATATCTGCATTATTTCTGAAGCTCCTTCAATGCCAAAACTTATATAATGAAAGCACAGCTATGACATTCGACAATAGGTTCCGGCGAGACACTTTCACAAAAGCTTCTCTCGCCATACTCGTGCATTTGACAGATTTTAAAAAGAATACCACCACCACCACCTCCACCACTAGTGATAACGATTTAAAAAATATAATATTCTATGTATATAAAAAGTGCACTTATAAAATATGTTTTTTAAAAAACGATGTCTAATTATTATTAGGGGGTGAATTATTGTCACACCTGAGTTGCGATGTTTTTTAACTGAGGGGTTGTAAAACGACGATTATTATAATCGTATATATATATGAGATGTTTTGTAAAATGGGGATGAGGGGGTGCACCTTGAATAGAATTCCTTTGTACATGCACACACACACATACACATACAACTCTTGCACATATAAAACAATTATTCTGGCGTAAAACATTTTCCCTTCCTCAATTGGCCACGCTAACTCGCACAATCACAAATGAATCTCTTTTTCGTTCATTCAGCTTACAATATGAACGATGAAATACCTTATATACTTACCTTGTTTAGCTCTTCTATATTATTATATTTATTAAATGCGAATATGAAATTTAATATTTTTATCCATGCTCTTTTTCAATATAATATATAGTTTCGCAAAAATGAGCTTTGTGTAAATT
>SSSI01004202.1:0-18240 GCA_004796505.1 Oryzaephilus surinamensis | reverse complement strand
TGGACATCCTCCAAAATTAGTATATAAGCTCGTCCAATTGTCTCTAAAGAGAGTACTATCATCAGTGTGTAATTAGTGTCCAATAGTGTTAAATAAGTAATAGTGAAAATGTCTAATCTACTCATGTAAGTCTTTGTCATATTAACCAATTTCTTTATATTTTATTAACTTGTACTTTATCATATATTTTATTAATGGGTACTTTAACATTTTGTGCTAAGTGCCTAATAATCCAATGATGTAAGTTTTTATCATGTTAAATAATTATCTTTTATTGTTATTGTTATTTAATTGTACTTTGTTATAAAATGCTTATTAATCATAAATACACTTGTTATCGCCTAAAGGAGTGTTTCATTTCCTAAGCTATCTTGGACTCGTCACTACGCTATCTGAGTGCCCCAAAAACTCCTATAAGCTCGTGTAGTGACAATATAAAAAGTGCACCTATTATAAAATATGTTTTTAAAAAACGATGTCTAATTATTATTAGGGGGTGAATTATTGTCACACCTGAGTTGCGATGTTTTTTAACTGGGGGGTTGTAAAACGACGATTATTATAATCGTATATATATGAGATGTTTTGTGAAATGGGGATGAGGGGGTGCACCTTGAATAGAATTCCTTTGTACATGCACACACACATACACATACAACTCTTGCACATATAAAACAATTATTCTGGCGTAAAACATTTTCCCTTCCTCAATTGGCCACGCTAACTCGCACAATCACAAATGAATCTCTTTTTCGTTCATTCAGCTTACAATATGAACGATGAAATACCTTATATACTTACCTTGTTTAGCTCTTCTATATTATTATATTTATTAAATGCGAATATGAAATTTAATATTTTTATCCATGCTCTTTTTCAATATAATATAATATATAGTTTCGCAAAAATGAGCTTTGTGTAAATTGTCTATATGATTTTTCATTGTCTATTTTCTTGTTTTCAACAATACTGCGTTCATAAGGAGCGCTAAATAAGCCATTTAATTAAGAAAATCCATTCCACATCGGGATATAATTAAAAGAGTCAACAACAGCACCAGTAACTATATATATATGTATATATTATATTAGTTAGAGAGACGTAAACATCAATATTATGATTAGCTTATCATGTGGTTAGATGGCACTATGTGGGTGTCACGTGTCTGTCCGGGCGTGATAAGAAATCCCCCGGGAATCCCTATATAATACGCGTATATTCTAGTTTGAAAGCCAAAAAAAAAAATCGAATTAAATCATTTGAAATTTAAAAATTTACTTTCTTAGTTTATTCCATTCAAAATTGCATCAGGGAGCTTTTTTGAAAGCTCATTGAAAACATTTTTCAGACTGTAATCGAACAATTCTATTGTTGAAATTCTGCATTAGAGAGAATCTGGTTACAATATTATAAATATAATTGTATATGAAATGATAATAACAAGCTTGTATGTTCAATTCGTATATTTATGTTTAAAGGCAAAGGCATGAATGAATTACTCTGTAGTCTATATATATATGTGTTCTGTTTCATGGTTTCGAAACTTTTAATCGGAACCAGTGATTGTTAACATATAACAAGTGTGTAGACCACATATATACATATATAATATTAATGCACAAAACCGACAACTAAGTTATTAACTAGAATATGCAACAATGCAATTCTGTAATGAATACAAACGTATTCAACGTGCACCTGTGATATATATACACATATATATATTCTAAATTGGTAATTAGCGGGTGAAGCCGGTGTGAAATCTGCCGCAGTTCTCACACCCGAATGAATAATAATGTAATCATGCTAATATGAATGCTCTATATATGTATGTATGTATATGTGTGTGCGTATGTAAGTAGATATATTAAAAGGGATAAAAAATAATTGCATTTTTAACACAAAAAATATTTTTAATTAAAACATGATGGCCTACAAACAGCCATCAATGATCTAACAGATGAGAAGTAATGAAAATGGTTTCTCATGCAATTATAAAATTGGAATTGAACTTGTTCAACAATTTACAATGTGACTGATTTAATCTAGCCGAAAACGTTTGATCTGTTTCGTAGAAAAGTCGACATTTTGTGTACCTGAAAGGTTTCACAAACACAACTGTGGTTAATTGAAACTCAACTGAAAAATATATATATATTTATCTTGTGAAAGATTTTAATTTAGCAATCAATTAATCGCTACCATTGTGCACAAATTAACCGCAAATTACATTTTTTTTTTCGTGCTATAAAGCTAATCTGTTTATAATTTGTATGTTATATATTTTTATTTGATATGTCCGGTGAAAATATGACATTGAAAGCGATTTTTTTTAATAATAGGAATAATTACATGAATTATTATAATAATTATCACACATTTTCCTGCATCATTGTTATTAATACATTGAAAAATAAAATAAATTTATTGTTAACAAACATTGTGGAATAATAAAATAGAAAACAATTCGAAATCCATTAAAATAAAATTATACTTTTGAACAATTTGAACGCGCACCTATCCGTTGATGAAAATAAATAAAATAGAAAGAAAAAAAATCAAACAAAACCGCGTTATATATTTATTTTTTCATTCAATTAACAATGGTTCTATTATATCGTGGATAATGGGACTGTTTATAGAGGTTGTTTAGTATATTTGTCCAGTTCATACATTTCTAATATGTCCAGTGAACAACAGCATATTAAAAGACCAATGAATGCGTTTATGGTATGGTCCAGAATACGTAGAAAACGTATATCGCAAGATTATCCACGTTTACATAATTCAGAAATTAGTAAACTTTTGGGCACTGAATGGAAACGGTTGTCCGAAAAAGAGAAAAAGCCATTTATTGATGAGGCAAAAAGATTAAGAAGCCAGCATATGTTGGATCATCCCGATTATAAATACAAACCCAGAAGGAAACCGAAAGAAACGAATAATCGAAATAATACGTTTCGTGACGAAGTAAAGAAATTTGTTGGTGAGTTTTTTATTTTTGAAAAATTATAAAAATGGAATTGTTCAAGTTAAAAAAATTGTAGAAGTAAGAAATTGTTATGGTGAAAGAGACTTGTTGCTGGCACGACAATTTATCCATCCAGAATCAACAGTAAATAAGCATTTAGATGCTGAAAAATTGATGAATTTTCATCGTGCATTACCACCGTATGCAACATTTCATACTAATAGACCGCCACCACCACCGCCACCGATTTATTCTTATGATAATATGACGATGGTTGGAAATTCTGCACAATTTTATTATACGACACATATATAAAAATATTTATTGTAAAAATTACAGTTTTTGAGTGTACAGATTGTGTTGTAGGCCATTTTCAGAGGCTGTCATATCACTGTTTATTGATGGGCATAGTTAATAATGCATACAATTGCATGTGTGGCACTATTGTCTAGTATTATATTGTGTCTATTGGGCCCGACACACAAACTATTGATACACTTTGGGGTACAACAACTATATGGATTAACTATTCAGTAAAACGATACACCCATTAAGCATGTAAATTGATTGTTGTATTAGCAATTGTGCACATTTTTATTTGTTTTCAATAAAAACGACAAAAATTTTAATACAAATTCATTCTACAGTTTTATCTGTTCAAAATATATGAGAATGATAATAAATTTTCTAATTATACGTTATAAATTTATTTCCCATCCATAATGTACAATTCATTTGCATGATGATAAATTTTACCAAACCCAGCAAGGGCTGATTCTAATAATAAAAGCAAGAGATTTGTAGAATATGCTTATATATGTATGTATATGTGGAAAATAAATTGATTTTGCGTTCGTGGTGACATATTAATGCACACATATTAAGATTTTGTGAACCAGTTCAGTAGTGTAGATGTATTTAATAATTTTTCCTTGTCGATTTTCATGGTTATCTGACAACAAACATACATATATATATATAGACATTCATTATTATTATTATATTATATATGCGGGGTTTTGTTGGTGATGAATTGGCATATCATATCGGGTGCTTATATACACCTCGAAATTACATCGTGACATTAATAGGTAGGATCATACAATTTTTTTTTACAAGAAAAGTGTGATTCAATTTTCACTTCTTATTAGAATTTTATTTTTGTGTTGTTGGTGGAAAATGTCGTTGCTGGAGAAAATGGTTGAATTCAATTGGAAAATTGATGCAATGTATTCAATGTGCAGACATTCAATAAAATTTACGTAAACTTTATTATTATGGTTTGAAATGCCTTTTTAAAACATTAAAATTACATTAGATTGATTAAAACATGCTCACAGTTTGTTTCGTACTTTCAATAATATTGTTGTTAATTATTCTTTAAAAATGTTATAAATCTTTTATAATATAGTAAAATGTTTATTACACAATTAGTTGAAACTGATTTATTTGCTTAAACAGCATCATTTATATTCATAATGGTAATACTTGAAAATATTTAAATTTATTCATCTGTGCTTTTGTGAAATGTGAATTGTGCACGCACAGTTCAAATTAATTAAGACTAACTTTGGACGTTATATAGTTCTTTTTTTTTATTTATAAAAAAGTCACATCCAAACATTTCACGCAATGTAATTTATATTATTATTTTAACTGATGCGTGTGTGTGTGTTTGTGTACAAAATTTTCTTCTCTCGGATGAGTTAATTACCGAAGTTGTTGTTGCGTTGGGTAATAAAAATATGTTTGACCATAAATCCAGTTTTAATCAAATGGTAAACATTTTCTCATCAACAGAACTTTAACGTTTTGTTTGTTTTGCCATTTATAGACTAATACATATATAGAATGATATGAAAAACATCCAGATATTGTTAGGTTTCATTAAAAACATTTAATGTGAAAAGTGACTTTCCATTTATAATAAGAAAAGAAGAAGGAAAATTTATATGTGTGTGTGTGTGCGTTTTCTGCTTAAAATACCAACAAAGTAATTTTCAATACGACCATAATATAAAACGGGAGGCTATTATGTATATTCACACAGAAAGAGACACACACACACAGTATCGGAACTTGAATAACGTAAAAGCTCCTTGAATGAGCTTTTTGTTCTTTGAAGCAAATAAGGAAGAAACGTAAAAGTCAGAATTTTCGATATGTAGTGAAAAACTCTTCTCTTCCATTGTCATATATAGTCGTATATATCCCGTTCTCTTTTTTCCTTTTAGACATTATTATTATTATTGTCCTGTAAGAAATGTGGCTGCTATTTTTCCTGAAAAGAATGTCAACGTATTCAGTTTTTATTCATTTGTTTTGTTGGCCCGTAAATGGAAACTTATTCATGAATAAATAATAAAATGTTATACATAGGTAGTGGGAAAATATTTTTTCATCAAATAAAAATAGAAAAAAACTAACTAGAGGTAATTAAAATAGTAAAGTGCATGCATAGTATAGTATAATCGGGTAAAATTGATTTATTCATGTCCGTATAACTAAAACCATATCAAAATCAATCAAATCTACCTTAAAAAAAAGCAAAAGCAATTTTAGATTCAATCAATCACAAAATACAAACATGTATTGACAAAGGACATTCTTGATTATACACATTGGACTCTAAGCAGGACCGGTATTGTGAAGGGGCGGTGGTGCACAGGGGGAACACCGCCGCATTGTTAACCTAGAGATTCGGATTTTAATCAAGAGGGTACCTCTTCTCTCTGATATGTGGAATTAAACGTCATTCAGACGGTATTGTGGCCCTCACAAACAGATTTGCAGCATTACATGCAGTTAGTTCTTTTTTTTTATTCTTCCTACTTTATGTGTATGCATATGTGCGCGTTTTTTTTTTCATTTCCATATTATTGAAGGCAAAATTGACTTTCCATCTCTTTTGTAATAACACCATTTTGATTGACACGTCTATTTAATTATTATACTGATTTTCCAGTTGTTTTTTCCTATTTATAAGAATCCAATGTTATACGTATCGTGTATACGTATGCAAATTAATTGAAAATGACATCCACTTAAGAGTAATTCTGCATTTAATCCAAATGAAAGCTTTTCTTTTATTGATAAATAGTAACAAAATTCACAATTCATTTACCCAAAGCAATAATTATTGTTGAATAATTGGAAATTTGAGAGCCAGTATAGAAGTCGCTATTTTAATTTCTAATAACAATTGTGAATGTAAGAATAAAAGATGGTTAGAGAAAGGGTCCGTCACTCATTCGCACCCCAACATATCATATTGACGCCTTCTCGGTAAAGTTTAATCGAGACTTAACCCTTGTATAAATTAGGAGGGTGGTGTTTTTTTTTTCCTACCGTGTTTTATCTATTTACAGACAATAATGGGGCTTTTTAAATTGTACGTTAGTGTGTTTTGATTTATTTCTTAATTTGCGCTTTGAAAATTTCGAATTAATTCATTTTTAAAGAATTATCCTTAAAGGACTTGTCATTTCAGGGCTTTTAAACAAATTCAGGATCTTTAAGGATAAGAATACAGCGACCGTGTGGCCTAATGGATAAGGCGTCGGACTTCGGATCCGAAGATTGCAGGTTCGAGTCCTGTCACGGTCGATTAGCAATCTTTTTGCATTGTTTATTAGTAGTACAGTATTTAGTACTTGTAATTTTTGTAATTAATTGTATTAATTTTGTTTACAATTATGTACTTTTCAACTTAACAACTTTTTATTGTGCCTGAAAACACAGTTTCAGCCCTCTATTGCTAGAGTTTTGAATCAGACTTGATTATCCTTCCAGTTATCCTTTTTATTCAAAGACTGAATTTGTTCAAAATAACAATTTTGTTATTTAATTAAGACGATGAATTATTATTTAAATTAACAACCGTTTAAATGTTTATAAAATTGTTTTATGTATAAAACTGGTTTTACTTTTACAGTAAACCTGCTATCGTCCTTTAATGCTTTAGAAGTCTGTTACTAGATGACAGAATTGGTAAAATTTGTAAAAAATTCAAAGTCTTGCAATTGTGTTGTAGGGTATTTATCAAATTTATTGATAATTATTACAAGGGCCAAACAAGGTCCTACATAAATTAGAAATAATGCAGTGTCAGCCATGTAATTTAGTTTAATAATGTGATAATTAATAAAATTGATGCATAAACTGTAGAATCACGTTTATTTCATAAATCATTTTATATAGAGTACTATATATACGAGTATTTTAGGTATTATATCCCCAAAAGCTAAATTAATATAATTTATTAGTTTTTACTGGACATAGACTCGCACAATTTGCACAAAATCGCTTTTCACTATTATAATATATGATGTAATAAGTTTTCAGCATTATACAGTTGATCAAACGCACACCCCCACTATAATACTTAATGTAAAACTTATTAGATTTATTAAGTACTATCACCTAGATAACGTTTTCTGGTATTCTAGAGAAAATACATTAAGCTAATGTGTTCATTCGTTTCTCTTCTCTTCTTCTTTTGAGTTGGGGCGTTCGCAAAGAGATATACTGATAAACTACTTTAAATCTACATAATATACTACACATGTACATACATACATACATACATATACAATAAATAAATTCCTAACAGTATGTTAATGCGTTTAAAAAGCATTTTAAATGTTACATAATATAACATATATACACATTCAACAAAATCTAAACTCGAAATCGGTATCAAAGGCTTTTCCTGTTGAATTTAAATACATCTGTAGTAAATATGTAATACTGTATAATGTATATGTATATATATATATATATATATATAGAGTGTTGCAATAGTAAATCGCGAATCGAGACCAGTTTCCTTTTGTATGTTATATATCGGTAGGAAAAAAGGATATTTTTTTGCTTTGTGGCTGTAAAGAGTTTGAATAATATCTTATAATATTGAACTTGGGAAAATGGGAAATATGTGTAGTTTTGTACGATTTTTATTCTTTGATATTCACAAATATGTATGTACTTGTGTTTTACATTTCGTATATCAATTCGTATACATATACGTAATATGTATCGGATTTATTATTAAATTGAAACAGAACATCAGGATATAATGCCACATAAAAGATTAATTGTGGCTAATGAGTCGAAATTGGTTGGATTTATTATTTAAAAAACTCATATATAATATTGTATGACGTCAGTTAGTTAAAATGGACATTTTTCTGTAACTAATTCAGTTTTGCAACCAAAATTAATTACACAATCAGATAAACACTATATGTGTATAACAATGTAAACGATAAAACGAAATAATAAACATCCTATTTACCATTTAAATTAACAATTTCCATTCGAAATGAAATTGCTTCAAAGTTGAGAATTTGTGTTGCATGTGCTATATCTATGTTGTCCTGTTGGGAATGATGTCCATATCCTTCATTGAAATTCGTATATATGTATATGTATAGGATAAAATGACCGCAGATAGACAGTTTTCGAATTGCTGTGTTGAATATTAAATGACAACTATACAAAATATAAAATGGCTAGTAAATCTTATGAGGGCCATTTTCTTGTAAAAGTAATTTTTATTTGTCAACATAGATTTTAAATGTGTTATAAATCTTTTAAGTTGATATATGAAAGCTTGTGTGTGTGTGTGTGTGTGCAAAAGTTGCAGAAAAATCGAATCAATATCAAAATGGTGATTTTTATTGTGACTGTTCAACTTTATTTATATACCAGTGAACTCGAAATCACTTTGAATTGGACCAAATTACTTTCCGAAAGTGTACGAGTTTTATTGCATTTTGTTTTTAAATTGATTTTTATATTTTTTAAACAACAAGTTAAAGTTGTTAAAATTTGTAATTGTTTTTAGCTTATATTTTTTATTATTGTGAAAATTTGTAAACTATCATGTATTCTTAATTAAAAATTCTACAATTTTGCCACAATTTAATTTAAAAAAGTTCAACAATCTTTCACACAACAAAATTTTATATGTCCTGCAATAATTTTCATCTCGTTTTGATTATATTCGTGAAAAGTGTATGCATTTTGATGCATTATTACTTCCAACCGCACCAGAAACTTTTATACCACATATATAACCCACCATTCATGTTGTAAAAGAAAAATTGCTCCATTATTCAAAAAAAATAGTAAGTAATTGAATTTTTGCTTTGTTATAAAAAACGAATTATCTCTACTTTAGTAAATTGGTTGTGTTTTCCAATTAATGTTAAAGAAAAATTGTCAACGTAATGTGAATTTTTTTTCATAATAGAAAAATTCTTGTTAATTATAAGATAAATTGTGTATATAACTATATGTGTGTGCTTTTCGTATTTAGTTCGATAATTTTTTTTTGCTAGCTAACATTAATGGAAATAATAAATTAGTATTAAGTTGACGGCATTTTGTGATAACGGTGTGTGCCTCTTCTAGTCCAATTTTCTTTACACACACACATTGTTATGGCATTTTTCTTCTTGTGCGAAGAAAAAAAAAGTGTTAATTGCCAACTCAAAGTTATCTAGATACGTATGAGTTTTCACCAATCTTGTGGACCGATTTCTTCGACCAGAAAGGAAATTGCCTTCTTCTGGACATATAGTAATATATAAGTTTGTTTTATATATAGATTGCGCCATTTTCGTTAAATTGTACTGTAATCGCTAATTTTGTTCCTATTTCGCACAAAGAAAATTCAATTCACATTACTAATGGGCTCAGAAATAGTATTTTCTTTATAATTGAATAATATTTTCCATTTTCCCACACACACAATATGTGTATATAATATACAAAACATTTTGGAGCATTGTTCCATGATATACCATCAAGCGTTTATAGATTATAATTTATGGTAAATCTATATTCAAGTCAATATCAATAGGTATTTTGGTAAACATGTCCATATTACGTCATAAATAATCCAGTTTGGAGCAATGCAAAGCCGTCAAATGACATTATTTGATGTTGATGTTGTTTGGCTATATATATGTAGGTATATGTATACGAAGCTGTAATAGTGATGATCCATCACCCAAGAGACTGACCAATCATTGTTCGCTTAACAATTAGGGAATGTGATTTTAATCTGTTCGGGGTTTTAATGCACTAATTTATGGTTGTGCCTATAAATAATGATTGTGTTTATTTGTACAATAATACCCATTAACAGGACCTTTTCATACAATTATAATACCCTTAAACTAGAACGCATTTATATTATTAGAATTGTTGTTTTGTGTTGTTGTGTTGCGCTCAAGCTTTGAAGAAACTTGAGAATTTGTAGGAAGGTGTACCTATGTTGTTACTGTTTTGGCCATATTCGTAATGTAACTAATAAATAATACATACAGATTGTGATAATTATTCACAAAGGGGGTAATATTTAATGAAAGCTCTTAAGATTATTTGTTCTTTAAGGAAATTCTAGATGTTTTTATGAAAAATAAGTTTGAAACAAATTTGTTTGTTACAATAAAAATTATGTTGAAAATACATTTTATTTTTCAGTTTCATATTCAAATGTATACCAGTTTTTAAAATAAACTGTATTAATTGTTTGTTTTTATTTCTTCGCTGCTTTGAAATAATGCCAAAATTTACGTCAAAGGTAATATTTTGGCCATATTAATAATGTATGTAATAAATAATACAGTCGATCATGATAATTATTCACAAAGGGGGTAATATTAAATGTCTTTCATTTAAGATTATTATAACTTTGATGAAATTCTATATATTTCAAACATTGTATTCTAATGGTTTCTGAATAAATTATATGATTTGAATTGTATTCAAATTACCAGTTCAATATGTATTATACAATTTTGCATAAAAAAAAACAGAACGTATACATTTTGACGATGAGAAATTTATTCACCTAATAATAATGCAAAAGTGTATAATAATGAAAAGAACTGGATGGTGTAACTTAATTTTTTAAAGCTCTAACGACACAGTCTGTGTGCTTTTTCTACATTCTACATAAATATACCTAAACAGAAAATAGGAATTATTATACAATGCACGTATTCAACTGACATCGTCACATCCAACACAAATATTTACTTGCTTATGCCTGTAATATATAAAGTTGCACAAACGGGGGTGGGTGCGTTAACAGAATGTGAATTTTTTCTTTTTTTTATATAAAAACAGTTGTCTCTTTTATCATGTATATATTTAATTAACTTAAAATTTCATCGTTTTTTTTATTATTATATACGAGTTATAATTTTATATTTTGTTCTTCTCCGTATTATCATATTATGCTGTTTTGTTAGGTGAAAATTTGAAATGTAAATCGTCGCACATTTATAATAAATCCCATATCAAAGTTGTGGTTTGTTTGGGAAGGGATTAGAAAAAGAATATGATTTAAATTGCAAAAGCGGTTTTTGCAAAATGCACGAAGTGATGATATAGGAATAACGTTGGAATTGTGACTAATTAAAATATTACGCCACAATGAACATATATATATATATATATATATATATATCGTATATATTCTCACAGAGAGTAGAAAATCTTTTTTCAAAAACTTTGAATAATTTGTTTTGTGAGCTTTTATAAAATAATAAGATCGTAAATTCAAACCGTCTCTCTCCCCAACAAAACTAATGATTATTAGATTTAGTTGAAGCTATTCTAAAACATGTGTTTAAATAGTCAAAAGACATTTAGCACTAAACCCTTTTGAATTAACAAAAGAGGGAATGACCCTCTAAGAGATATAATTTTCAAACAATATACCCTAATAAACAATTATAATATTGCATGAGTTTAAACCAACAAAATTTTATTTGTATAATTTCATTTAGATAAGTTTTATGCAACAAAAATGTTTTGCTTTATATTTGTATATAAAAATATATGTGTATGTGTGTACGATAGCGAAAATGTCCCTTTAGGGCCATTATAATATAACAAACAATATACCTGTTTGTACAAGACAAAAACAAATAGAATAGAAATATAAAAACGTAAAATAGATATACGAAAGAAAAGTATAAAAATAAAAATTATGTATAAATGGGTTATAATACAACGAGTTTTGCAACAATAAGAAAATGCCATTTGGCTTTTATTATTTTGTTTAATGACAATGTCCGAAGTTCATATCTCAAAGCCGTTTTCATACAGTAAATTGCTTTTGTATCCTTTAGGGAGGCATTTTCATGTACTAACTTCTGGTCTAGTGTAATGGCCTCAGCTCTTTACTTCCGTTTCCTTCGTCACTGGTATTATATATACAATAAAACTGGCCGTCATCGACCAGAAACAAATGGACACTTTTATATTTCAATTGACTGTTGAATTCTTTCTTTTTTTTTAAATGCAATTTCGCCAATAATGATATAACGAATTATATCGTTATTTTTGCTGTGCGAAAATATTAAAAATTCAAGTTTTCAACTTTTATTTCAGCCCTCTATAAGGTTACAGGATTACGGTATTGTCAAAGGGCATTAGGCTGGATAACAATGATTGGCTGGAAGACTAAGTCCCTCAACGGCTGAACATTTCTTGTTCAACAATGGACCACTGTAAGGTCCAGATAAAAACCATTTGCATAACATTGAAAATCTTTTATATACATATAATATTATTTCTATCGTACTATTATTATACATTTCGCAAAAGTATTAAATTTTCAATTTTTGGAATAAAAACAATAAAACACAAATCGGATTAATAATATACATATATATAAAACTGCATTCTGCATTCCCAGTTTAAATACTCTCTAGTGGTTAATAATACGATACAGCTGTGAATATTCCCAGTTTAGACATTAATCAGTAGAGATATATTTTTCCTTTTGCGTCGTGTTAACAATAAAATTGCTCATAAAACAGGTAGAGAGAACAAAAAAAAAACAATGTGTATGTGCGGTCTTACTTTTATGATAATATTCATGCATGAACACAGATTGGAGTCGATATAGGGCAATTTAGGAAAAATGTTTATGAAACTCAAAATGGTTAGAATATTCTAGGGTCTACAATATTCCAGGCACGTCTATATGGATGTGTTTTTTCCGAAAAAGATACCATAAACGTGTACCTACCTGTGAATTGCGTCAATTTTCCGAAAGAGTTATTTTTTCCAAAATAATAATTCACTGGTATCAATTTGTCTTTCAAAATGTATCGAGAATACAGGAGAACAAAAAAAAGAAACTTTTATTCAACAATTTCGTCGTAAAGTTTTCATATATCAGTCTATTGAAATTTACGGTTTCACCTACCATAAATTTTTCAATTTCTTGTATTTCTCTATACATTCACCAATTTTATGTACTATATACTACCATCTCGTTCTTATATATAAAAGTTTTTCATATAATATTAAATGTATTTCGCTTTTCCACAATTCTTATAATCATGGTGTTATTCTTATACAATATATATATTTATTTTTCGGAGGCAAACATTCTTTTTGAAAAAGTAAATAATGTCTCCTTTTATACCGTTGACATTGTAGGATATTTGTAATGAGTAAAACTATTATATCCATGCGTTGTTTTGTTATATTTATATACGAAAAAAATATATATACGTATATATTGTTTGTTGGTTTTTGGACTGTTTGTTTTGACACAGTTGGCATAAATGGGCATAAAACATTTCGTCATACAAGTATTAGAAAAGTGTGTCACATCCTTAAACTTATCATTTTAGGATTTCAGAGTTGAATTCTGTGCTTCTTTTATATATATATTATATCGGTCTAGTTCTCTTCTCTAGTCCCATTATCTGATGTGATGAACATTTCTACTTGAATTCTCTTTCTCCTCTCCTTTTTTTTGCTTCTTATTGTGCTACAGTTACATTCTCGTTATTGCAAAACGTTAAAAGAATTATTTTGTGATAAATCGTTTTCTTTGGCCCCTTTTCTTATATTTAATAAATCTCCTGTGTGTGTTTTTATTTACCTATATATATATATATTTTCACGAAAAATATAACAAATATATATACGAGTAAAAACGTATACAAAAAACCGAAAATGCAACTTACTAACAAATTATTATTATTTTGAAATTTCAATGGAAACAATACGGTTTTTCTTATTTTCTTTCATTGATATTGCAATAAAAACTCAATAAAAATACGAATCGAAAACATCTTAAAAATGATAAACATTGAAATAAAGTTGCCAGAGCTTTTTCCCTTTATAGGGTACGACCTTTAAAATGACAAAGTTTAGAAGAGAAAAGCATCCCCTTACACATTTTTAGTGGAAGAAAAAGAAGTCAGCACAAACTACTTTAAACTTTCGAATATTCAACTTGCATAAACAATAAGGAAAAGAAAAAAGTTTTCGGGGTTTTTATTTTTAGTTATATAGCGGTGGTGGTTTTATTATAGCAATATGAAAGATAATAATATTGTTTTGTTGTATTATATTGTCTGTTATTAAATTTACAAATTGATAATTGACCTTAGAGAGCCAGCGTATCGGTTTTGGATTGAATAAAATGAATGGATTTTAAATGGAATAGAGAGAGATACGAATTTCTGTGGTTGACCCATTAACTAAATTGAATTACCATTCGTCCATAAATTTACTCCTGTAGAATAATTTAAGGGCACTGATAACTATGCTTTCCAACTTCAAACTTTAGCTCTGCTGACATACTATATATATGTATATACAGCGAATATGGCCCGGTTCTGTATGCAAACACTAACACTGAGAGAATTGGTAAGTTTTCACGCTAATTTACAAGTTCATTGTCAACATTTTAATGCATTCCCATGCAAAACATTTTCTATTTTGCTTATTGATTTAAAATAAATATAACACAAGAGGATTTAATCGTACAAACTAGAAGGAGAGAAGGATAAAAGTAACTTTTTTTTCAAATTTGTTTCGTGTTTCTTTATTCTGTCATTAAAACGTTGTTAACGTTGACACTGGGAAAAAAAAGAGGAAAAAAGTATTTTTCATCATATGGTCTCTCCTGGAAAAGTAATTTTAAAGCGGTTATATTAAAAAACTTTTGCAATGTTTTTTAATTTCACTTAAAGATATTTCCAGAGTCTTTTGTTCATTTGGAAATGTTTTGGCATTTCTTTTTGATAAAAGGACAATTTTTTAATTACTCTAATAATAAGCTCAACATTATTACGAGTTGATCAATTCGAATTAAATGCAAAAATCCAATTGTTTTCAATGAAAATAAAAAAAATTGTTAGACAAGGAAAAATAGGAACAGGAACTTACCTAACTCGATAACATCGTAATTTTAAGTTTAAGTAGAGGGTAGGCAGCGTCAAGGGGGACGGCGGCGTTTGGATTTTGTGTGTAACAGAAAGGACAAAAGCGCTTTTGTGGTTCACAATTGAATCAGCGGCTGTTTGATTAAAAACTTCCGCCCGAAGTTCAGAACTTCATTGCATAGTCTCTATATATAGTGTATAAGACAGGGCCCGCCACCGCTACCACTATACCACCAACCCCCACGAAATGCTTAATTGCATCACATTCAACGTGATTTATTATGTATTAGTATAGATTCCAAAAACATGAAGAATTTCACACGAAAAAAAAATGAGAGAAAACGAGACGCTCGTTTGACTAATGAATGGGTAAACTAGTTGACGTTTCAAGTTTCTTCAGGAAACAATTCCAATTTTTCATATTCTACATTCTGACAGTTTTCAAACTAACTACATGCTTACATATACACAAAGCCCTTTTCAGAAAATTGTATGTATATGTACAAGTTTTGCACAACTTATTGAACCTTCAAACATTAACCTAGTTCGTTGTTGGTCACGTCTGGTGTATATACTTTGTGTATATGTGTAAGAAAACTCCACATGTGTGTGGACCCGGCAGAATAGAGAGTGATTCACTGCAAGAACTGGCAGGACTACATAATAGCGTTTTCTGCTTGCTACAAATACACCTATCACTCCCTGGAGACTGAAAATACTTTACCTTTTTTCCAAACCACATACGTTCTATATATGTATGTATCGAAATTAAGGCAAATTTTCGTAAATTTATACTACTAGCACCTGTGCTATGTGAGTTTGGTGATTTATATTTTGTATATTGTCCCTTTTTGGGGGTTTGTTGACAATGGGATGATGTATACGAGAAGTGTATGCGGTTAGAACTGGGCGAGAGCAGAAGACAGCAACATGCAGGCAAAAACTGTGAATTTGTGACATCAACACACTGATTTATTGTGCACATTATTTAGGATGTATAATAGTTGGACCACCTGCACGGGATACTGCAGGTTTTATCGACCTTTTGACCATGGTCATGTTTGCATACCAACATTATAATAATTCGACTGTGATGATGGAGATGCAATTTACTTGAGTTCTTTTTTTTTGTTTTTCTGCAGTAATAATGAATAGATTTTTTGGCATGCCTTAATTAATCAGAAACAAAACTAGGCGTTTTTTTTCGTTGAAAAAGAAAGCAAGAGTCGAAAACCGCAAACTGGTCAATGCAATAAGGGGGTAGCTCACACACACGCAAAAGACAAACGACCCATAAGATTGATGATAATATGTTAACGTCCCAATTCTATAAAGAAAATAAATTAATAACGTTCTTTTGCTACTATACTTTTGTTACGAGGCTCTATTATTATCAAAGCAGTTTATAATAAATTACAAATAGACTTTTGTGTGCTATACAATGAATACCAAATATTTTTTACCAATTAATTAGTAACAGTTGTTTTATGTACACGATTTTGATGGAACATGTATGTAATTTGATAAAATGTGTGTGTATAGAGAGAATGAAAAAATATAAAAAAGAAATATAAACATACATAATCATATTATTGCGAATAATACCGCAAAAACATCAATGACAAAACAAGCACAAATATTGTTTTGTTTTATGCTTTTTGTAAAAACAAAATTTCAACTTGTGTGTGTGTGAAAAAAAAAGAAGAAATAAAAAGTCCTAGCTCTTCTGTCACATGTACTATATGTGGAGGAACTTGAAAAGCCAAAGAGTTGCGTCAAAGTGACCTATTTGCTTTGTAGTGTGGATAATTGTGTTTGTCCGTTCAACGTTAAACCTTTTGATATAGAAAAGTGACTGAATAATTGTTGTTTTGTTTGAACCAACCTTCAATTGCTTTGTCATAAAAAAAAATATAACAACAGTTACGTTAAATTTTTTCGTTTTACATAAAATATTTCTTGATATCTTTAAGAAAATTGACCATAGACATGATTCATATTTTCGTTTGTCAAAATAAAGAGCGTGGGTGTAAATAACGTTGAATTACGTGTTTAGAATGAACGAAGATCCTCCACAGACGCTAGGCATACGAATTCCAACAAACATACGAAAGCACATGCGAGAATTTTTCACTTTGAAAGGATACTACAAGGTTCTATAAGTGTGTAAAAGACTTTAAGGAAGTAGAAGATTGCACACAAGTGTATATTTTTCTCCTTTATATGTGTGTGTGTCAGTGGCGGCTCGTGGTCATTTGAAATGGTTAGGCAGATGATGGAAAGTGTAGCGGGGGGTACAGGGGGCGTTAGCCCCCGAGAGATGCCACGCAAGCGAAATTTTTTTTTAGGTTCGAGGACAAGCGTTTTCTCAAGAACTGTACTGTATTTAATTTTTATATAATGTACATCGATTTTTTTCTAATAAAAATGATTTAATTAATTGTATAAAAAGTAGAAAAGAACATTAACGAACAAGTTTTCTAAATAACAAAAAGAAACAGCTTTGAACAATGATTCAAAATAATTATTATTATATTTTGTTTGAAAAAACAAAATATTATATAAATGGAGTTTTCGTCGCCGTCGCCGTCGCCGTCACCGTCGCCGTCGCCGTCGCCGTCGCCGTCGCCGTCGCCGTCGCCGTACGCAAACCTTGTGGGCACGATAACTCACGACAGAATAGAGCTATAAGGCTGAAATTTTGTATACATGTTGTTCTTATATAAATGAAGAACCCTATTGAAAATGGGCTTTATCGGTGCGGCCAAAAAGGCGTTAGCTGCCGCTGAAGGTAAAGAGTCGAAAATTTTATAAGCACGATAACTCACAACAGAATAGAGCTATAAAGCTGAAATTTTGTATATATATTGCTTTTATATAAATGAAGTTCCCTATTGAAAATGGGCTTGAACGGAGCGGCCAAAAGGGCCTTAGCTACCGCTGAAGTTGAAAATTTTGTAAGCACGATAACTCATGACAGAATAGAGCTATAAGGCTGAAATTTTGTATACATGTTGTTTTTATATAAATGAAGAACCCTATTGAAAATGGGCT
>SSSI01004198.1:0-23817 GCA_004796505.1 Oryzaephilus surinamensis | reverse complement strand
TATACGATTTTAAGTTGACTTCACCTACAATAAATGTCGTAAATGTACAAAAAAATATAATTTATATTTCCGAGATTTATATAAAGTTTGTTGAAAACTTTCAACTATTATATTGTGTAAATGTAATTTACAGTTTTAGTCACACTTAATTTAGTATTATAAAGATTATAGTTATTTTTCAGTTGCAGCTGCACATTTTATTAATGCAAGAATAAAACTTCCTTCATATTACATACAAACAACAATTTATATTTTTAATGGGTTGAATTAAAATTCACATTTAATTACCCAAATATGAGCATCACAAATTTTTATCAAAAAAACATAATTCATCTTCAATTAATATAAGACAAAGTTAATTAAACCACCATCTAACAATTAATTACGTCAGTGGAAAATTAAAATAAGTTCAAGTCAATCAAATGTGAAACATTCATTAAAATCCATGTTATTATTTTATAAATTTTTCAACGAAAAAACAAATAATGGTTTCTGAATAATATGCCCGAAACAAATTACTCTGTATTAAAAATTTAAACAGTATTTATCTTAATTTTACTTCCTTTTTGTGCGGAAATGAATAAACAGTTTTAGAAATATCATTTTTACACAAAACATACAACTTTATTCACAACATAAACATTTTAAGTGTTTGAATATAGGTATATGAGTTTCCGTTTATCGATGTCATTTGTTACACATTGTTGTATCAATAACACTATATAAGATATACATTGTACACGTAAATAAGAGTAAATATATATAGTGATCATGATCCAATATCAGACTTTAGGAAACCAAAGTAGGGCACAAACCACAATCGCTTAATGTAGTGTAAATTATATGCATTAGGATTTAACCTGCTAAATTCATGGACCATTCATTCACTTATAAGAAACTTTTACATTAAATTGTAAAATATATTGACGCCGAATTGAGTGAAAAGTTTCTTTAGATATCATTTACTAAATTAAAAAAATATTCTTATTTGCTTCGTTGTTTAAGACAAATTAAAATATATTTTTCTGAATAAGGATACTTTTTAATTTAAAAAAAATGGAAAACTAGCATTGGTAATTTAGAAACTTTTCTGTTTATAACGGAAATTCGCATTTATGATAAAAGAAACTGAAAATTCCAGTATTATGTAAGGATTACTTGCAACTGGCGTTCTTTATTTAGAAGGTATACGAGCTTATTAAAAATTTAGAATAGCGCCCGTTTGCAAAGACATAAGATGGAATAAAAAGACAATGGAAAGATTTGTTTAATAAATTATAAATGTAGTAAAGGCGAGTGAATTCATGCAGTGAAACACAAAGAGTTTTCCAGTTATACTTTTCATGTTTGTTGTGCTAACGAAAAATCGTTTTTGGTTTAATTTAATTCCAACATACAACATGTATCGTTTTGTTTATAACCACATCAGTATTAGTGGCGTCGAATTACTAAAAGGAAATCAATTTGTTCATACACAAGAAATATATATTTGTTTCCAAATGTAATATTATCAATACAACTACCATATACATAAATAAAAGCTATTAGAAAAGTTACAATTGCACTATTTGGAAATACAAAACACAACATTCGCAATAAAATATAATAAATGTTATCAGTAAATGTTACAGAGAGCATAACATGGAGAATTCAATAATAAATAATGATATTAGCATAAAATATATTAACTTATATATTATATTATGTGTATGAAGTACATAATTTAAAATGGCTTCCCCTCTTTAAATTCTACATTACACGACAATATATCACAGTTTAAATGTAATATGGTGGCACTTTTAATTCATTAACTTTTCCAAATGGGTTCATTTGGTTCACACGAAATTTTACTATTGATGATAATAATATTGTATATGTACATATTATGTGTCCATGTCTATGGTAATGGATTGTAAAATATTATAATATATTAAATTTATATATAATGTGTGTACATTAAAAACACTATCCATACATATTATTCAACTTTACGACAAATAAATTTAGTTAAAAACAATTGGCGGCCATAAAAGTTGCAATAAAATTGATCGAAAAAGTTTTGCTCTATTTAATTTACCTAATAAAATACGTAGAATATCAATAAATCTAGAGATAAAGCTATATATAGTCACATATAAAGTCGTATTCAATTAAAAAAAAAATACCGCAATTAAATTAATTAAAATAATTAACGAATAAAGAAGGAGCACACCAAATTGTAAGGCCAAATCCCGAAAAAGCATGAGAAAGATATTTCCATTAAAACTGGAAAGCGGTACATTTACAAAAGAGAAAACTACAACACAATTTTATGAACTATTTAACCCCGGAGGTCAGTATAAAATATCCAAGTATTTCAAATGGGAAACGGTTCTATCCTTTAAACATGCCTTAAAGCCAAAAACAAACCAAAAGTGTTATAATAATTCTTTACTATGACATAATCCGGTGGTGAACAAGTTAATTCTTGTTCTAATTTAGTGTACTTTTAATGGAAATTGTTAGACAAGGAATAGTGTCCAGGAAATTGTGGTTGGTTTAAAATTTATGCACATAAAATGATATAATAATGATGTATGTGCATCTGTTTGATGGCATTTGCGGAATGTTTTTGCTAGTTGGCATTTGATCGGTTAGTTGATGGACTTAATTAATTGATTACATATAATTTACAAATACAGTTAGATATAATTTAGATAGTTGTACAAGATTAACAAGTCGGTGGGTAAGTATTTGTGACCTGTTATGATTTCGTTTGCATACAAAACCAGTAATTCGTAATAATTCCATTTCTCTAGCCCATTTTAATCACTATGTGTTGATGGTTGAATTTATTACTAAAATATTTAATAAATGGTTACTTGTATAATAAAATGTTATATTAAATAGATGCTTCTTAAACGATAATAATACAGCTAAAGTCATACGAAATTTATTCTATTTATGCAAATTATAAACAAAAATGTATACGACGGTTATTTATACATATAATCAGTTATTCGGAATTTTTATCTATCGATCTACAACGTATAGAAACACCTTTAGATATTTTCTATTAGAAAAATAAATGAAATTCATGATTGCACATTTTCGTTAACAAAAAATTCTAAGGAAATTAAACCTTTGTGGTAGGCAAGTAAACTTTTTTAAAAAAAAAAATGTGTGGTATATACCGGGATTAGATCGCTTGTATATGAATAATAGTGGACGTGTTGAAACCGTTGTGAAAAGATGGAAGAGAAATTGTGTGCTTCCATATTTGGTCATATTCGGTTTTGCTTCTATATTCTGTACATGTTCAGACACGGTCTTTGAATAGAGAATCAGGCTTCGGATAAAAACACGGTCAATTCATTGCTCGTTCTTCTTCTATTCGACAATCCCCTAAAATCACACATCACCAACCCCATATATAATAATAATTCTCTAAAAATACACACTTATAAGTAGAAAATAAACGTATATATACACTTAAAAAAGAACTTTGCCAGTTTCAAGAAAATGTCCATTTTGAAAGAAGATTACATACTGTTGTATAGACGAAAAGTCTGTTTACTGTTTTCGGTATGAAACTTCCTGGGTCTATATTTGGCAAAATCGATAGTTTCAAAGTCTTATAGCCTGTCTTCAGCTTACTTTTCCTCTTAAATTGTATTAAGAAAAGACAATTTAGAAGAACAGTAAACTGTATTTAATATAAAGGGCTTTAAAATTCCTTGGAAATCCTTATAGTAAGATCGTTTATTATTGCTTATTGGTAGGCTTAGAAAATGAATCATTTTAAAAAGTTCCATTTTACTTGTATAAAATACAATATATAAGAAATCGTGTTGGAATGAGTCTTAAAACCTTTTTCACAGACTTATCACAGAAATGTCAACAGTGTTTAACAATTTTTCTTGGAAAAGTGCTCTGTTTACCAAGGTCGCCAAGATGGACATTATGATGTATGGCATCATGCACGAACAAACAAAGAACTAGTCCAGAAACGATGAATGTAGCAATTCATCTTGGTGCTTGACCATGAATGTGTGTACCATTAAACAACTCCCTATTTATTTCAAGCAGCATAATATTCTGTCCCATGAAAGAAACATCACTCATTTACTTAACATTCAATTACTGTGTTAATTACATTTTTAAACACATTTAGTTTATGTTTAGCCATTTACAACTTGTTAATGACTTTGGTGTTTTTTTTTCCATCCACATTGGATGTATTGAATCCTTCATACGTATTTTTTTACTCATCAGAATGTAAATTAAATAGTGTTTCTTGGAAATATGTAACAGATGATTAATAAATAGTTTCTTTTAAAATAATGTGTTGATACATCCATAAAAAGAAGTTTTATATCCATTTACATTTAATGAAATCAAATATTTCTATTGTTAATTGAAATTGAATAAATGAATACAAGAAAACACAAATATTTAAATTAAATTAAATATATTTGTTTTAAATTACGTCTCAAATAAGCATATAATACTATTTATTTACATAAAGTGCTTTGGGATTCTGTTGAAAATATATATTTAAATTATTTGTACACAATATATACAGTTTATTATTTATATATAATTAAGTTAGGAATCATAAAATTGTAGAACTACACTACATTACATATTACCATCATTTTCTGTTCGTCTGTTACGGAAAGTAATACAATAAGAATTTTTTGTCGACTAAACAAGTACGATAATACTTAAAATGGTAGTATTTAATATAGTATTGTCCAAAATATACACTTAAGTCTATCAATATCGTTGTGAATGATAAAGAAATATCATGTATCTCATATTATATTTTACAATATGTCTAACAAACAATAATTTTATTTAAATATATATTAATGATGAAGTAAAATCACAACCTTATTGAAATCTGCATAAAATGAGGATAAAATATTATTATGGAATAAAATAATAATCAAAAATGACATGCGATGTAAAAATTCATCATCTTTATACATAGTTTTTTACACCTATATAATAATAAGCTCATTAAGCAGTATTTCAAAGAACATTGATATATCAAGACAGTATAATAATTTTTTAATTTTTATAATATTGTATATTAAATTCATTATAAATAATCAGTCCCAAGTAATTTTATTATTCATTATACCATCGTAAAGTATTCTATAACAATAATTATATATACTCGTAGTAACTAGAAACATTGTCATTATATTATTATAATTTTTTATTTGGAGTAATGGACTCTAATATATTTAGAATTATTCACAAAAATATCACAATCACAGTCACCTTTTTTAAATTCAATACCCATAAGTTGACCGTCCTTCAATTCTTCTATTAAGTTGTGGAATTCGACGTTTCTGCTGTGATGGCATACTGGAAAAAATGGAAAAATTAAAATGTAAATAATATTTTACGATTCAGTTTTGTATAAACATATTAATCCGTTACAGATGTTCAAATAATTACATATTTTTTCTAAATATTCAATTACGTTCCAAATAAATATTTAAACAAAACAAAATGATTTTTTCTAAAAATAGTACCAATTTTCAATAAACGTGATTTATTCCTGACTCATAAATAGCGAAAATTGATGAATTTTAGTGGTGAATGAAATCATCAGAATTCTCCTCACATCTCGTAGCCAAAACATATACGAAGCCTCTATATATTGCAAGCAGCTGCGTTAATTGCAACCTTTATTTTATGACCATTCGTGATTCTAACACCCAGAATATAATATACCGGAGGAGTGAAGAGAGAGAGATTTTAACATTCCCTAAATCGTTAGACCAACAATGATCCCTTTTCGTCCTATACATGTTCCTTAATATGCGAAACTTGGGGGTCCGAATTTATGAGAAATTTAATTACATCACGTTATAATTAAAGTTTCAAACTATACGAAAGCAATTATAATCCGTAACCTTTTCAGTATTGTTTTTATGGACACCTAAAGTTTATTTACTGTTTTTTAATAGGAAATTTCAAACACACAGGTCCCCATATCTACCTACATCTAAATTTAGAAAATATTGTCGAATAATGTTTATTAATTTATTATGTGAATTTATGTACTCTCTCTCTCTGGTTTGTGATAGGGTAAAAAGGGAAATGTAGGGTGTAGGTCATTGAATCGTGACGCCGTTTGAATTTTCCGAACAATACTTTTGACCACATCTATTATGCTTGCTGGAGGGTGTTATATAGATTGCTAAATACTAGGCTCACCGATTCGTATCATTTACTTGCACAATACTCGTTTTTGATTTTGTAATGATAACATTGTTAGGAACCATTTCAAATATGCCATATGGGAAATTATATTTTGTAATACTGGTACCATAAGGGACAATTGCTTATATACTTAGTTCAGATATTTATCGTTAATATGGTGGTGTATTTGAAAATGTATGCCAGTATGTGTGTTGGTTGAATTTTAAAATAAAATTAATTTGAGCGTTTTTCCGTGCGTTTCCCTTTCTATATAATTATACGCCATCATTATTTGAATTTTGGTAAATTTAATCACACTAATTAAATGATCCTACATTGCCTGAAATTCTGTTTACTCCTATAATTATATAGAAAATTAGTTCAATTATCTCGTCTTTCATATATGCTTCACGTAATTTTATACATTATTATGTTGCATTTGTACTAAAACTAAACCAAAAACGTTATTGTTGTATTAATGCAAAATTCGAAATTCAATACCAGAAAACATTATATTCAGCTTCCTACACTTGAAATTTTCACAGGTCTATACTTTTACTACGAGACGTATTTCGTGTATTAAATTTCAGAGGGTGAAATATAACACTTCATCTACTCGGTAAGTGCGAAAAGCTAGGAAAGTGTGAGCGAGAAAGCATCTATAAGAGATTGGATGAAGGGGGAATATGCCGAGTTTTGTACTCATCTGTAACTTGAAAACGACTTTTTAAACACAATGTGAAGAAATAGACGAACCGAGAGTGGAGTTTATTAAAACAGAATGATAATAAATTAGTTTGGGATTGTGGCCTAAATATTTTAAAATTAGGGAAGGTCGTTAACTTTATTTATGGCAACTGTCCGTTTTTAAAGTTATTTACTATTATGTTTGTGGCCCCCACAATTTAAAGATAAACGGAGAAGAAAAAGGGGCCGCAATTAATTTAAGTTATTAGGTCAGCCAGAATGTTCCCTTGAACAGAAAAAAAAAACAAAAACTTGTTGAAGACAAACAACGGATATTATTATACAAGGGCTGCAAAAGTTCGATTTACGAGAATATTTCTTCAATTGGAAATGCCGATAAATTTTTGTCACAAGGGGTGTCATTCGCTTATTCGAGCCATAAACATACATGAACCAATGCGCAATATGTGGAGCCCTAGAAATGTATCATTCTGACACTTTCGAGCGGTTACCCTGACCAGTGGCGCAGAAAAAATTTGCAGTAAATTTAACATACAAAAAAAAAATGGAAGATTAACAGATCCCATTTTTTTATGATCTTCCGTTGATTTAAATTCAATTTCTCTGTCGTTCATAAAAATCATACTTAAATTATTATTGCGTATTGATTATCTTTTAGTTTTTAAACACAGAAACAAATCAGATTTAGTATCATGACAATGAAATGCCTGATATATTTTAAACAATCGCTTATAATGAAGGGGTTGGTATGCTGGTAGACAGAGACAAAGGAAAAAATGTCCCGAATTAATGCCCCCCTGTATATATATTCAACCCCAGCTCAATATTTTGTTGTTATACCCTTATTTACACACGGGTATGTGAATAGGGGAAACAGATTTGGTCAACAAAATTTCTATACGTATATATTTTATATCTATCAGCTGGGACACAGAGGAGATTTTAAAGGTATTTGCGACATGTTTTTTTATTATGACTGGTTTGAGTTATTTTAAACAGATTATCTTTTTGTGTGATTAGGGATACAGAAAAACCAACATCTAAGGGCGTTTTAAAGCTTGTTATTTAATATACGTATGGTTCATTTCATGACATTATGTTTAGTAAAAAGCTTTACTAGTTCGTTTTTTTTGTGTAACTTTTAGGATTGTCATTGAATATAAAAATAAACAAACAACACACACCTTTTTACTTTCATATTAATTAAAAATTCAAAATAAAAAACAGAAAAAAGAAAAACAAACTCTTAACGCTTTAAGTTTTAAATCAAATTAACATCGTTTCCTCAAATATCAAAAACAGGACTCCAAGTATTAAATTAGTTTCTCAACCGTGTGAAGAGTTTTGTATGAGAGACAAAGGCCTGCCCGCCTTTTCTATATACGCGAATAAAAAATACAAGGGTGAGTTTAAATTAAAACTAAAGTAGACCATTAAATTCCGGGAACGCGCAACTCAAGAACCAATTTGCTCTTTTTTAGCATCGTCATAATTTTGATAGCTCACACAAAGTTGGTCAGAAAGCTATTACTCTTGTTAAAAAGTTGTTTGAAAGTAACAGCCGTTGTTCGGGATCTTTCAATGTCTGTTGGGTTTGTTGTTTTGCAACAACAAAGACTCCGGCTATAATCTGGTCTTGTTTTGTCGGCTCCTATATACCTATTATTGTTAAAATATTATAGCATGCAATTTGGAATTACGACAAAATGATGGAAACCAGCCAACCATATATACATATGTGTGTATAATATTCATTGAAACATTATTTAAAAAAATTAAAATGAATATAAGGACGCCCCGGAGCGAGTGGACTCTACATGGGGTCTCTTCGTTGAAAACTTGATTGGCTGAATTTCACACATTTTAATTAAATCAAATTGATGCGTGCGTCCGGTTTGGGATCAATATTACAATAAATCAACAAAGCTCTAGAGTTCCATACGTTTTTATTAGACAATTATCCATATATTTTAAATGGTAGAAATGTGTTGTTTATTTTTATACTAAAACATTATATATTCAAATATTATATTATTATTAATAATGAATTTTGTTATCACTTCATCTCGCTTTAATAGACAAGCAAAAACTTAATTATAAACCATCACACAGTTATCATTGTTATAATATGTTTCGAATCAAATCGTCTTTATCTGAAATCTTGTTCTCAAGAATTTTTTCTCATTAATCAATATAATATAAAGAGATGTAAGTGACGATAAATATTATTGTTGATCAATAAAAAAAGCTCGTTGTCTGCAACTTGAAAAATAACATAATTTATTATTATACATTCTGTAGAAAGTCTCTATATGTATAATAGGTATGCATAATAATTACAAAAACGGAAAAAGTGGACAGCAAAAAGCAATAAATAATTTTAATCCTTGTGTGATCGTTAGCGTTAAGCAAAATGACATAAATTGTAAGCAATTGGACATATAGTGTGTACACAGATACGTACATACTTTGTAAAATGTTATTAAATTCCAACACTATCTTCTTATCTTTGAAGTGAAATTGTATTCAACAAAATGACCATCAGTTTGAAACGATTAATAATAATATAATACATTTGTTGTACCGAAACCCATTTTAGAAGTTACAAGTAAAAACACTTAAAACGTAATTGAATTAAGCGAAATAGAGTATATACTTGAGAAAAATTACAATGAACTAGTGTTATATGGGGAATGTAAATTACACCGTCTCTCTCAACTGGTTTGAGAAAAAAGCACACATACTGACCGGCTTACATTTAAAGCGTTTTGTTGTAATAAAGTGTGAAAACGAAATAATGAAGGGACAGAGGGGCGAGGAAGAAATACTGGACAAACTAATAGAAATCAGAGAGAATGGGTTATATGTGTAAGTGGGCACTTTGGCATTGTGTTGGTGTGTGTGCACCTTTATATTGTCTGGTCGGCTTGCAATAATATATATGGACTATTGTAATCATTGTAAACATATCCTAAGCCATTGTTCTCATTTCACACATACATATATATACAAGAACCGATAACTACATAATTTATATGTATTATATTTAAGTACTTACTTACATATATACGAGAGAGTTACAATTTAAAGTGTAATAAAATAAAATACACGGTTGTTAATTGCTGTCGACTTTTACATCTGATAATATTACATGTTGGATTCCCTTTTACAATAGATAGACACCTATTTTCCTATAATATATTTTGCTGTCTCTTCTTGCTGTTGTTGGAAAGGTGCATTTAAATTGTGTAGGCGGAGTCAACTGACAATTTAAATTAGTATTAGTCCTACTTAACAGGTTGTTTAGAATGAAATACTATTTCTAGATGAATTTTAAGTGGCTTGTTGTTGTGTGCTTCGCCACAATTTAACTGCTACTTATTGCCGGCTTCGCATCTAATAGGAATAATGAACAAAAACCAACCTTTCGGAATGTTAATAAGCGAATTGGACGGGGTAGAAAATGTGTTTCTATTTTTAGTTAAAAAGAGTGCTGGATGAATACTTCAAAATGATTTATATAAAGATCAGTATAGTTGAATGTGAGGGAAATATTATTACAGAGTTGTAATTAATGCGAGACTTGAGGTCTCACAAAATGTACACTTGGAGAAAACTAGTTCACTAACTAGAAACGGAAGTTGAAATGCAAAATACAGGAATAAATTTTATATAATTTATATTTTTTCCCTGTGGTAATAATTTCCATTAATAAAAAGCGTGTATAATTTTTCAACAAACAATGTTAGGAAAAATAAAAATAACGAAAGATGTACATATATCACTTTTGCTCATATATAATGATCCATAAAAGTATAAATCGATAGCAAAGTTTATCATATTGGTATACACAAAGGTTATAAAAACGTTGTTTATAATTTTATAGTGTATGAGGGAAGCAACAAAAAAAGGACAATTTTTACAAAGAGGAAGAGTAATGTTTATAGCCAGACTGCTGTATATCCGACATAAGAATTTCATTAAAATAAACGCATGTGTTCAAAATACTTCTCCACAAATTCAGTGGACTGTATAGCAGTTGTATATAAGAGCCATTCCCGAGTCTTTTATGGATTTTCGCGGCGCCACAACAAATAAATTCTTCTCTATACATATTTTTTTATTAACACTATATAGGAGATCCGACTTCACATTCAAATAAAATATTTAAGCGTAGAGGTAGTAAAAATTTGAAAAAACATTATTGTTGTAATAACCGTAAAATGCATATAAATATAAAAAAAATTTAAACAACCACGTATCTGATTTGGATAAAGTGCGAAATTTCACTCTCCACTTATCAGTTCGTCTTTAAATTGACTAAATTTCATGGCAAGAAATAATAATTATATGGCACGTAGGTATTCACCATAAAAAAGATAATCGTTTTCAACCAGTAACATTAGTGGCACAACAAAATTTTTTCTAGTTAATGCTAATGATGCAAGTTTAGCCGAAATTTTTTTCCATGCTTAGAACTTGATAATAAGTATGAATATATAGTAATTATTTAAAATATATATGTATATGTATGAACAATGGCTGGTACGTGAGAAATTATGTTAAAGTCCCCTATATATACTTTGGTTATGAAGGTTTTCGAAGTGGAAATTATCGGCCTAATGCTGAACATCCGCTTCTTGTTAATCCTGTTTAAAACATTCAAACATATAAAAAAAGATAATTTTGTTTGGGCTGCAGCCTTTTTTTGTTAACTTTAAAATACGTACTTAACAGTCGTTCATATTTGTTATATAAACAAACAACCAAATTCATTTTCAAAAGCATCAGTTAAAATATATACACACGCGAAATCGCGAATTTAAATTTGAAATGATTCGAAATGTTATCGGATTCCTTTGTATATTTTAAAGTTTAAGCTTTCGTACGAGATTATCGCATTTAGTTACATGAAAATCCCCTTCAATCATTTACGAATTGCGACAGCACATGTTGACGAATATTATGAAAACATTTTACAATGAAATTCAATTGAATATTAAATATAATGGAATCAATCGTTTGGAAAACATTTTCAAAAGTCTGTATTATAAAGAACGTTTAATTAGTCAACAAATATGGGGAAAACTCTAAAAAATTTTAGACCTACACAAATTATTTTAAATAACTTTTGAAGCTATACCATTTTGGTGTAATTAAGAAAGTATTAATTAAAAAGTTGATGCGATCCATTTCTGGAATTCAATTATCTTTAGCAGAATTTAATCTCGCCAAATGAAACTGAAATTTGCACGGAATAATCTTATGATTCTTAGCTCTGTCATCTATATTAACGACCGAAGAAATACGTTCTTTTGCGTCAAACTTTCATAACATTCCTTATTCATATATACGTACTATAAGTATAGATACCACTCCAGGTGGATTTTCAACGAAAATAATCGCCACTTAGTACAACAATGCTTACTAAATTCCCCTTTGTGATAAAAAGTACCTAAAATTAGATTGAGCATTTCGCAAAGGGCAGGTATAATTCCACAATATAAATTTTAATACATATTTATGAGCTTTTGACAAGCAAAAGTATGGAGGGCCTTATATATAGAGTCTTTGAGACCTATATTTTCACACTTATTTACAAGCATCGAAGAATGTCTTCCATGGAAATTTTGCATTCCGAATTAATCCATTTTACTAATATTATTAAAAAATTACGTCAATTATGAATTCAATAATCCGGATAATCAAACATTTTCGAATCTATTTAACGACAACCCTTTTCAATAATGAAATGGCACTTTTTTTTAGATATTAGATCTAAGCTAACAAAAGTATAGTTCTTCTGTGTGTATATATGTCATATTGTATTTTCTAAATCGATGGTTTTGAATGAAACTACTTCTAAATTGTAGAACCGTCCTCATCTATTGTATGGTTAAAGGGATAGGAGGAGCACACTGACTTGTAAACTCTCTGTCTTTCTCATATATATTTAATTTAATCTGTTAAAATGAGACGCGTTCCATATACCTAAGTATATCTAACCAGTGAACAAAGAGCTATACAGGTTTCGATTTAAATAAGTCCCTTTAGGTCAAAGCCGACGACGACAACGACAGCATTGAGGATCCTTCTTTTTGTGTATGAGAAAATATCGGTTGACATTTTTTTCTCCACTGTGGAAATTTACCTTCCTCACTTTAAGTAGTTGACAAACAGACCCTTACAAGTACTGAAAATTTAAGTGGCCATGCCTAGTTGAATAAATAAATATTTTATCGTTTAGGAAATAGTTTAAATATAGGTGGTAGCAAATACATTATACCTATGTATGCTGCTGTTTAAATAAACTTACAAAGCTACAATAATTATAATTTATAAGTTTGTACAATATATAATGCAACAGAAGTAGAATTTTCACTGTATTTGCTTCTAGCTTATTGCTTTAAAGGTTGCCATATAATGTATCCAAGGACGATATTATATTGGAGTCGTAACACTTGTTCTCGCATTTTCTGTTTTATGGGGGTAGTTTCTTTTGTAATACAGCTAGAGACATTATTATCCCGCGGCAGTTGGTTGTAATATCGACAACATATAGTGTAAAAGGGTTGCTAAAAACATTTACACCATCATCCGCATATGTAGAGGGCCACATACGGATTATTAGAAACTGTTTCATCATATATAACATTATCAAATTTATGGATTTACGTTCAATACTAAACTTGTCATTTACTAAAAGCGCTCAAACCGCTGCGAACTTTATCCCATTTGCTTAGTTGACTGCACAATAATATAACCCTGTGTGTATATACAAATAGAGCACATTTCAGAAATCTAGATTGGATTCTAACGCTACAATGAAAATAATCACATCTGTCGTCTTAAGTGGCCTGTGTATGTTAGTTCAGGTAGTAAATAGATGGGCATCCGGCCCTTTGACCATACTACTCACATTTACAATAACACAATTTGCAATTTCAGACCAGGTGAACTTAAACTTAACAGAGACACAAAAGGACAAAATAAGTGTCCCTGAATCGTGAAAATTGTCTTTGTAAAATTCTTTACGATAACAAAGACTATGTGGTTCTATTGTTGTGTAAAAGACATTTGTCCCATACTGTAATGAATCCGTATGACAGTTTTTGAAAAAAATCTATACAAAACCTATTAATGGATCTGTATTTTAAAAAATATATATTTCACTTTGCATCAATGGAATACCAATTGTTTGAATTTCTTAAATAGATTCGTTTTATTTCAAAATTATGGCTATTCGTATAGGGAAAGAGTCAAAATGGTGATCACATTTGTTATTGTGCTTGTGCGTACGAATTCTGGACAGTTTATTCTAACAGCCTGAGTCGAATTCGATTTATTTACATCCCTCCTCTTTCAGCCCCTATCTAATCGAGAGTATACGTTGCTATATACAGTTTTATGAGCGCTACCAATTTAGATCAGATAATAAACGGCTCATAAATTATAAAAGTACAGTTTTAAACGAAAAAAAAATAAGATAAGTTAAATTGTATTTAAGAATGAAATTTGAACGATCAATTGGAAACATCGTTAATTTTTAAAAACTATGCTCGTTAAACATCATTTTGCTTTGTGTAAATAATGCAGGTACATATAATTAAATAGTTATTATTGACTTTTTACATGTCAATAACACATTTTTTATATATGATTACATATTAAAATGAACATCTGCACCTTTAAATTAAATAAAAAAAAAAGATTATCTTGTTTATTCTCTCACCTGTTGTAAAACATCCGCTACGCCCACAGTGGATGGGGTAAGTTTCGCGAATCTCTTGGTAAACTGGATGAATGTTGTAAAAAAGGTGGTAGCTTATTGGGCGGCGGTGGAGGCGGCAGTGCTGGACTTCTAGATCTATCCAGGTGTGAGGGTGTAGCTGTAGCGTAAATATTTACAGAGGACCTTTGATGAACACAAGGTCTTCGTACATCAGGCATGGCAAACTGTAGTTTTTGCCAAAACTGCCTATCTCCCCACTCAATAACAGTGTTTGTTTTTAAATACAGCCTTAAATCTGGATCTAAATCACGCTGCGGTAATTCACCAGTCACTATAAATATAAGACGTCGTCTTCTGTCTTTGAGCACTTCGTGCAATGCAGATTTAAATTCAAAACGGCACCATTCATTGTGCAGGAAATTCTTTGAAAGAACAATTATGGTACGCCGTGAAGATTCTACAGCTTCAATAATTGTGTCAGCTACATAGGCTGATACGTTAAAGTCTCGATAGTGCAAGCACAGTCTATATGCTGGATCTCCGGACTCGAGTCCTGGAGCTAATACTTGACTAACAAAGGCCTCGTCCTTAACACTATAACTCACATAAGCGTCGAAAAGTCTATCCTTATCTTGTTGTTCTTCGAATGCTGTCGTTTTGTAGCACATTCTTAAGCCGCACCGTGAATAAATCCATACGCGAAGTTCTCGCCGATAATAGAAAGCACCGCAAACTATAACAACACTTGCAAGAAATACGCACATTGTTACCAACAATAAGGGCAGGTAGTCGTTCATCACTTGCGTTTCCACAACGGCACGAGAACCGACTGTATGTGTTGTGCACGAAGTAGCATTAAAATCAGCCATATGCGGACCAAGACTCTTTGTTATATTATTATACATGCAGACAATTTTACCAGCATCTACAACTTTACCATAATTTATTTGTAGCCATGTACGATATTTTTTTACATATTGGCATTCACACGACCACTGATTATTCGCCAAACCAATTTCAACTAAATATGGATTCAATGTAAATTGCCACACCTCGAAGGAATATAAACGATTACCGTCTAAACGTAAAACTTCTAATTGTTTCAGTTCAATAAATGTTCGATTATCAATGAAATGTATTAAATTATTTTGTAAATACAGTTCTCTGAGGAATTCCAACATTGACAATTCAAATCCTAATAATTCTTTGATATTATTATTTTCTAAATGTAATATTGTTAGTCTACGTAAACCACTAAATGTGTGATTATAAATAGCGGCTATATTTGAATTGTTTGCAAATAAGATTTTCAAATTTTTTCTACCAATAAATGAATGACTGGACAATTCACCAAAATTATTGCCATCAAGATAAACTTCTGTTGCATCCATTGGTATTCTACTAGGCATTTCTGTGTAACTGGCACCAGAACATTCAACGACATTTGCTGACCATGACTGGTCATGATAACATGTGCAATTTGTTGGACATGTCATTTCACAATCGCAAGCATCGAAATCACAACAGTGACATAATGCAAAACAATGTGTTTTATACGTACATAGAAATTGTGAAGATTCAGCTTCAACCAGTGGGAGGTAATTACTATCTCTGTTGTACAATAGTTTACAATAAATGCTCTCCAAGTCCATGACACGCGGATGCTGCCGCAGGTGGTCGAGTTTGTTTATTCTTTGCAACCATTCCATAGTACAGTCACATTGAAACGGATTTCCGCCAATATAAAATTCAGGTAACGGTTTCTCAGGATCGACTGGTGTTAATCTTAATGCATTTAAATCCATACTTACAATTTGATTTGCATATAAATCAACTCTTGTTAAATTTGTCTTTTTAATGAACGTATGCGGTTCAACTGTATTTATTAAATTATCATTCAAAAATAACAATTCAATACTACTTGGTACAGAATTCGAATTGATTTTGGTTAATTTATTAAAACTGGCATCCAATGTTTGTAACCTCAATTCATAGTCAAGATTATATCGATTGCCAAGTTCGAGTACATTATTTTTGTGCATATCGAGCCATTGTAGTCCGTGAGGTATTAGTGCATAGTCAAACCATTCCAGCTGATTATCGGATATGTTAAGCCATAGTAAGCTCGGTATATCAGCAAACAAACCACTGACGTCCGTCAATTGGTTAGCATCTAATCTAATAGCTTGCAGATTTAGACTGAACTGAAAGGCACCATGATCAACGCGTTGTATTTTATTTCGAGCTAAATTCAGTATCTGTAACGCTGGTAAATCGGAAAAAATACGCTTGCTGATATTCTGTAGTCGATTTCCGATTAGTCTCAAGCCATACAAGTTGCTCATACCTCGGAAGCCAGGTTCTTCGAGGGATGCTATCAAGTTTTCACCCAAATCGACAGTTCGCAATAAGCGCATATCCTTTAGTGCTAAAGGCACAGCTTTGAGTAAGTTACCGTTCAAATTCAAGTCCTGCAAACTGGAACAGTTTCTGAAAGCTTCAGGATGGATTCCCTCGAGTAGATTGTTATCCAGTGCCAGAAGAGAGAGAACGTACAACCCATTTAGTGAATATGCGTCGAGATACGTGATTTTATTATAGGAAATAATTAACGTGTGCAAGTTATTCATGGGAGCAAACGTGTCTGCTGGAATAGTTTCTAGTGAATTATGTTGCAAATTCAAAATTTGTAGGGTGTACAAATCCCTAAATAACGATGGGTCTAATTTTGTTATACGATTGTGCGACAAATTTAAAAGCACTAATCGAATTAGACCAGAAAATGTGTCCGCATTAATCCAAGAACTAGTCAATAGATTTTTAGATAAGTCAAGTGCCAATAATTGTTCTAAATTAGCAAATAAACCAGGTGCTAGTACGCTAATTGAATTGTTTTGTAAATAAATTTCTCTAATTGAACTGGAACAATCTTTAAACAATTCAGATGGTAATGCAACAACTTTATTATTGGATAAATCGAAAGTTTGTAATTGTTTTAAACCGGCAAGTGCACGATCAGCAACCATAGAAATTTCATTATTATGTATGTATAATTCACGTAGTCGACGTAATACACTAAATCCATTAGCTGGTATCAAGACGAAATGGTTAAATGATGTATCAAGTACCTGAATATCTAAACTGCATGGATGTGAAAGTGTGCGTGTTGTTTCTTTATGTTGTGGTTGTTCATCTTCAGCAACACTGATAAGAGGTTGCGGTAATCCTGGCGCTTTCTCCCGAAAACCCAAATCACTAACATCCTGTAGTCTGTTTTCACTAACATTTAAAGCCACTAAATTTATAAGCGGGCAAAAAATATTTTCCGGAAATGACCAAATATTATTACAGCTTAAATCTAAGCGTTCTAGTTGTCTTACCGGCGAAAAACTGTCTCGTGCAAAATCTAAATTCATTGCCGGCCATTCTGTATTGTGCGTACGTACAGTAAGATTTCTCAAATCACGTAGTCCTAGAAGAGTTCCAGCTGGCCACCTCCCCAACTTGCAATGTTCCAATTCAAGTGCTCTAAGTTTTGTTAAGTGTACAAAACTTTTATCGTCTAAACTACTACGTGACATTAGTTCAGCATTACATTCTATACGAAGTGAAGTGGTGTGTTCTGAAGGTATTACGCTGAAATTGGTCGTATCAAATTCACTGTTGATGGTCCGCAAGTTACATGTTAGTGCTACTTCGTCTGTTCCTCCAACAGTTGCCGGTTCTCTTATCCACCATTGGCAATCATCTGGTGCCTCATAACGTAATTGTTGTGTACTATCAGTTGAAAATTCACTTCCACTAGTATAATACAACATCAGCAACACCACCAGTAAAACAACAAAACCAATTTCATTTAAATTTAAAGCCATTATTTTCAATAGAGTTTTTTCTTTTTTCGTCACAAAATTAAAAGTTCGAAAAATTCATTTAAAAGCATGTTATTTGTTTAATTTTAAGTCACTATATTGCTTATAGTATCTTTAAGTACGCGTGATGTTTACTCTTGTAGACCGATCACCGATATTGTTACTCTCCGATGGTTAGAAGTGAACTGACAAGGCGCCCTGTTGGCCACTAGTTTATACCCTACCTACCCTAAGCATCGCGCACACCCGTTTTAACCACATAACTCACCCTCGTAAATATTAATAATAGTGCGTAATTGACGTTTATTACACCAGTATTATTAGGATATGTATCGAAATTTATAAATAAATAATATTTTCCACGCTATCCATTTTATTTCTTCACATGAATATGTGAAAATGTCTGCAATTTTATGTTACATTTAGAATAACAAACAAAATTTTATACAATAAATCATTCAACAATATAATTTATAAATTACTTATTTTATGAATATTAATGTGAAACAAGCACTTGTTATCGTAATGGTAAGGTGGTGTTGCAGTCAATAAAAATACACTGCAACTGTCCGCATTTGTGGGCGAGAAGAAACTAAATTTCCATTTCAGCTTAGCTTGGATGCTGGGTGAATCGTCCACGAGAAGAGCTTCTGACTCCATAAGCTTATGGAAGGAAGGTGTACCGAGACTGTGACCGAACTTTTGCGAAAGCTGTCGAGGATGGCGTCTGCGCCGCGCCTCTATCACCAAAAGCACTATGGACTCCTCTCACTAAAAGAAGTGCCCCTAAACGAAATTTATTCTCTTGGAAAAAAATCTCTCATAGTAAGTTATTCAACATGTATTGAATACGTTAAATCTAGCGGACAATTGGCATATACACACACATCGATAAAATTGCTGTACATCAGTCGGCGGCCCTCAAGATATATATACGTATAAAGAGAGAAAATTGTAATCCAATTACATTGAGGAAGAGGAGTATAATATCCAACTGCATGTATTATATAAATACAAGACTATAAAAAAAGGAGCAGCGCGCTTTGTAGTTTAGGATTATGATTACACGGTCGACTCAAACTTGTATAAAACCAATCTGTTGCGTGATTCAACCAGCTAGGCAATATTGGCGATTTGGTTTTGGATTGTAAAATGCAGTAACAGCATTTTATTTCAATTCAAAGGCACACACACACACACGTAAATAAATTTCTTGTAAGCGGACATCAATATATAGAAAAAGACAAAAACCTGTAAGCACGACAAGATTGCGTATTTATGGGCCGATGAAGTAGCGACATTAGTCTGTAGGTCAGAAATCAGTGCTACAACAAGTCAAGAAGTAATACAGTGCTGACCGCGGGAGCCGCCACCTGCCATTCTGGAGTCCGGACGCTTCGGGCCTGCCGCTAATCGTGACAAACGACCAGAGTTATTTCGGTGAGGCTTCCTCGTCGAACCTCATTCGATTATGTTACTTCCTTCTATTCTTTCACTATATTACCACACTATTTGCAGTCGAATTGCACGCTATATTTTCGATACCAAACAAGCCAATAATTGAATATGGCTCTTTAATCAAATCAAACCCTGTTCATTTTATAAGCTCCTCAATTCAAATTTTATCAACTGCTATGTACCTACATACTTTGCTTTGTTAATGAAAAATTAGTTGAATAATTTGGCTTTACCATGTTAAATTTTTTAACGAAATTACCTTTTATATTACGAATTAAAGTGGCACAAAACTCCCTTAATAATCATACGTGTAACTATTTTTTTTTTGAGAAGTAATTTTGTTAATAAAAAAATGCAATGCAATATCAACTCATTTACTTCTGGCATGATAGTAGATGCTGTTACATGGCGGAAAATTAAGTTGGGGTCGGGAAAATATACTCATTTCTACTGTAAAACATATTTTCCGCTTGGCATAAAAAATGTAATAGAAACGAGGGGAAACTATATTTTTGAAGCAATTTTTATGCACACAGTAATGTGCAACGTTACGCTACAACTCTGTGTATATAAAATCTTAATTGACAAATGTTTAAATTAGAGTACTACATATACTCGTAGATAAACATTTTATAAATATTTACACGATTTCTTTATTTATATTTATTAAACTAATTTCGTTGCAACGAAATATTGGTATTAATGTTGAATTACATTTTAATAAATAATATTACCAGTAGGCTGAAAATATAAAATGTATGTTTTAGTACAAGTAACTTTTAATATTTTCCCATTAATTTTCCAAGTACCCATATAGAGGATTATAAACGAGTGTTTTTTTGCTTGTTTTCTGATTTATTTATATAATTATAGCTCTGGCAGTAGTGTGACAACAGAAAATTGAAAATAAAACTGTTATTTCCCGAACTCATAAACCTTCTTTTATAACATCATTCCCTTTGTATAAACAGTCATTAAGAGTATATGACTACAATGTAAAAACACTATTTGTAGCCCGACAAATAGATTTTTTCACAAATTTTATGTTGTGTTCAACGAGCTGATCGTTTCTATAAAAATATAGTCACATTTTTGTTAAATTATTCTAAAAATATATATTAATTTTATCCAAAATATATTAATATTCAAACATTGTACAGTTTTATATTATAGTTATGGAAAACCAATGAATTTTCAAATAAATATCGATGAAGTTGTCTGTTTTGTACCTATATGTACATATATACATACGTGGAGCTAAAAAAACTGTTTCATTTATACAGCGTGATTCAATTTAAACTAGGCTTACTCAAAAATTTGAGTAACTAGTCTGGTTTTTGACACAGTTTAGTTTATAAACAAAAAAATTTTTATTTATACGATAAATAACGTATTAATAAAGACTGGTCTAGTTTTTGACCTACTTTTAATTTGTAAGAAGAAATACATAGGTCTAGTTTCTAGGCACTTTTGTTTATAAACATAAAAGAACCTACACTTGTAAATCAAAAATCTTATAACTGATACGAACTCAACTTTGGGGTATTTAAATTTGAGAAGAGCTTACATTAATTCACCCTGTATGCTGTATGATCCTATAGTTTATGAAAAAAATTTAAATATTTTCCACACAAAATATACATAATATTAACATTTTATGTGAAAATGTGTTGATGGACATAAAAATTACAATTCTCTGCCAAATAAATAAAATTAATAAATAAACATGCAACACCTGTTTTGAAAATAATTAAATCATGTGCTGAATTGTATATTTTTCAACAAAAGGAAACAAATTAATTTGTTATTTAGTTGAATTTGTCCCGGTTAGTAATTCATAAGGATATATTAAAGGTGTATAGCAAAAGAAAATGACTTTGAAAAAAGCCGGCACAGCAACAAGCAAAAAAGGGATTTCTTAAGATTCGTCTTTGCCTTGAAAGTTATAACCAAAGTTTAAAAATAGACCACTGACAGTGCAGTATAAATTATAATTTGTGATCCAAACAAAAACAACATTTCACAACTTTTTTTTTACTAAAAAAGATTACATTGTTGGAAAATGAAATTCTTCATTGTTTGAATCCTAGGAGAACCCTACTGGGTGTGTGCTTTTCATTCACAAATTAAAACTACCCCCTGTCGTTGGACGTGTCTTTTTTATTTGCCAAAAATTTATTTATAAATAACGAATGCAACTTCTGGTACGGTTGAAGGGAACTTTATTATTATTATGAAAAAGAAAACAACTCACAATATTGGCTTAAGAAATGTCCTTCTAATAATTGGTTATGGGAACATAATGATGAAAATAACGTGTTTTTTTTTGTATTATTCGGTAAATGTGGGACATGTGCAATCATATAAACGGAAAATTCAATTTCATATATATTCGGACAGTCAACCGTATAATTCCAAAGTAAGAATTCGGAGAACGATTTTCTGAAAAGTTTTGATTGAAAATAAACAAACATTTTAAACAATAAAAGAAACAACAAACTTTCATGCGGGCATTGTGCTCTCTCATCTTTCTAAGTAGAAAACTTTGCGTATATAGGTACACAAAAAGAAAAAGATTTGCAATAATACTGTGGGTGCATAATAATAACAAAAAAAAACTCAACTGAAATTTAAACTAAAATAAAATTAATGCAAACTTTTCTATGAGACACTTTTAACACGCACATACATTTTAATGTTGTAAGTAAATATTAAAAAGGCAAACCAAGCAACATTTAATATGTATTAAATACTTATTCTTTATCCATTTAAAAGTGCACGTTCGTGATAAATTGGACATTTGTGAGTAAATATTACAGTTTGTTCAAATGCTATTTAAACAAGTAAAATTACAGTAAAAACAACAAAACATTACATACGTTTCATTCAAATTTATTGTTTGATAACGGAACTATTCTGACTGAAAAGAGTTTATCGTTTATTTCTATATGACATTTTCAAACTGCACTCCTTCATATAAATGCAAACAATATAAAAATCAGACTATCTACCATCAAAAGTCCCACAATGAAAATCTCTGAACCAGACAATAGACATGGGCTCTTTGGAACTGTATTTACTTTAATCACATTTCAATTTCCTGCTTAGTAGTGCAAGTCAGCAGGTTAACTAGAATTCTGATCCCGATTGTAGCCAGTTAAAATGGGATGATGATCTTTGTCAGTGTTCGCGCCTATAATTTTGAATTTTCTTATATTTATTTAGTTTGTTCAATTGAACAAGAATTTGTAAAATTTCTAGCTTTTTGCTATGTTAACCAGTCAGAAGTTGTTTCCTAAAAATATGGGAAGAATCGATTCACAAGCGCGAGCCGCCACATCTTATTAATTTTAATCTGTAATTTCTGTAAATTGAAAAGTCTTAATACTAATTGTTGTTGTTATTTTAAAGTTTAAAGTCTAAAGTTGTTAAAGCAAATTTATAATTGTGTTTTTTTATTAACGACAATCGTTTTTATAATACAAATTAACTCAATAAGTCAAAAACGTGGTTTCATTTCTATTTTGGTGCTACAAGCAATCCTTCTTTCCCCGCAAACGGGGTGGTCCTTCGAACATCGGTCATTTTCATCACATTACACAACATTTTTTGGTCCTTGCGAGACGGATTCTTCAAGTTGCATGTTCCTTGTGGTGCAGCCTGAAAGTGAGCCCAGCGAGTATTCCGTGGACGAAGAAGCAGCTATTATCACTACAGGGTGGTACATGGTGGTAGTTCTACGCATTGTTGGTATTGGTACGCGACTTTGTTCAATTTCATACCTAATTACAAGGTAATATCCATTTTATCCTTTGTAAATTCTAGAAAAATTCTTTGTTTAAACCATCG
>SSSI01004196.1:0-13498 GCA_004796505.1 Oryzaephilus surinamensis | reverse complement strand
TTTATAATTTTCCAAATAAAAACTAAATGGAAATTTAATCAAAAATTAAATGTAGCAGGGTTCTAGATAGTTTACGACATTAAACATTCTGAAAACATGCTGGCCACTGCATTTTAATATAGCATTGTTGCAAAAGTTAACTAACAGTGGAAAAATTATTAGAAAACTGATCGACAATGCATATACGCGAAAAAAAAATCAAAACAAAATAAAATATAGTAATTTAGCTATATCTTTGATGCTACGTCACAAATTGTAATTGTACGAACTAAAGTCTATTCATTTAGAGAAGAAAAAGGGATTAGTCAGCTTCCACGTGATTTAATTTTTTAAATTTTATTGGTCGAAAGTAAGGTTAGAAGGTGGAGCATTGTGGCAAATGTATTCAATTATTGGATAATTTTGAAAAACGTCATAATTCAAGATGGACGATTTTTCTTCCCTATCTGAATAGAGTATAATCTACTTTTGGGAGTCAAAAAAGAAACTGTGTTTATTAATTAATATGAATTTCTCAAGTTTTACTTGAATGTAAAAGGTATGCGGGCGGGCGACTGCGCTAGTCAAATATTTGTAGAAATTCATAAAAATGACGAATTGTTCGCGAAATACGTATACTCGTAATAGTGCTTTAAATGATCGTGAAATATAAGTGTAGTGCTTAACTACATTCGTATGATTAACATAAACTTAATATTTTCCATCTATATTTAATACACCCTATAATATTAATGCGATAATGCACAATAATAACATATGTATTAGATATGTTCTACTTTGATGTAGTAGCATCAAAGATATAGCGAAGGAAGTGTATAAATTTACCTGTCTTTGATCAACTCTAGTCGTACCATCTAAACGTAAATAAATGTGTCCATGAAAATTGAGAAAAACTTCTAATACATCCAACATTTTCGTCATTTGCGTAAATATTAATACACGATGATTATTATTTTTTAATTTACGTAATAATTTATCTAATGTTTGTAATTTGCCACAGTCGTACTGTATCAGTCTTGGATCAGGAAATTGTGTTACCATAGCAGATGCAATATGATGTAAAGGTGTTGCTGGTTTTGAGAAGATTTTTTGTACAATTAATTTATCAGCTTTTTGGCCCCAATATTGGCTTGGTGATGGATGCCATACTTGCATTTCTGGTTCAATTGCTCTCACAGCGGGCACATAAAATATAAATCTATAAAAAAAAATACATTCAAATTATCAAATCCAAAAAAAAAAAACTCGTATTTATTACTAACCTGTCGCACACATCTTTCATTGCTTCAATTCTCCTCTCTGGATTTTGAAGTATATCCCTGAGGCAATCGGTAGTATCATACGAATGTACATCGAACAATGTGTTCATACAATGTATACGTCCACCCATCCAAGTATTAAACTTGTTTGGATAGTATATTTTAATGCTATCATGAAAATCTCTTCCATATAACGGAAGTGCACTACAACGACGCTCGTTTATACAAGCCATTACCTCAAAACGTCTTTGACGTTCCGCTCTTGGATCCTCTTCGCCCTTTTTTTTTTTAAGTATTCGAAAAGAAAACATTAATTTATTATTTCAATCAACAACCAATTTTGTTGTTAAAATAAAACACTTACAGGTAAACCATCAAAACTATCTTCAGAATCCCATCGTACATCCAAATTTTTCGATTGATTTGCAAATAATTGATCAATATATTTTATACCAACTGTTTTACGAGCATCATCTTTATTATCCTCTGTTTTTGAGGTGGCAGTTGAACAACTTTGCTGTAAAATAATATTTTACATACAACTTTTCCATAAACCAAAAAACAATGGGCGGTTTTTATCACTTACTGAAGTTGTTATCGTTGTTGCTGTTGTGGCAGTTGTAACTGAAGTTAATTGAAATTTTACAAATGCTTTCGTTATTTGATGACCTGCATTTCCAGTAGTTGAAACTGGTTGCTTAGAGAGAAGTGTTAGTTTTTGGCCACCTACATTATAAAAAAAACATAAGCAAATATTTAATAATTTAAAAAATGTTTAATAATTATATTTTATATTTAATACAAATGTAAGTAAAATGCATACAAATATCGCCAACAAATAAAAAAAACGAATCTGTTTGGTAATTTTACTCTTATATAATCTCCTTTGTCGTGAAATTATAATGAATTATAAATAATACCATTCATTACATTGGATACAAAGGGAAAAAAACAAACAAATAAAATTTATGTATGTGTTTTGATAAAGTTTTTTTTTTTTACCTGGTGTTGTTGTTGTGACAGGAATATTTCCAGTTATATTTGGATTCGATGTAAGCAACAAGTGTTTTCCAGTGGAAGTTTGAACTAATTGTGCAAAACTTGCTGATATTTTATCAGCAGGTTTTAACACTGATGTTACAGATGTAACACCACCACTAGAAGATGTTGCTTGCGATATATTTACAACTGGAATAGCTTTTTTAAAAAAAAGTACAGTTCAATATACACGTCGTTGTAATTCATAATTAATTCATTACCTTTAACAACTTGTTGTGGAAGCAATTGCACACCATACTGTTGCGAAACCTTCACTTTAACATTCTGTGGTAATGTTTTCGTTTGTAATTGTAATGCTGGTAATACAGTTGATGTACCAGTAGGTTCTTTTTTCTCAATTTTCACATCCACACTATTATCACTACTATTTTTACTATTACTATTATTTGATGTTGTTGTATTTGCACCAGTTATTTTAATTACACGCATATTCATTTTACCGGGCGGCATTGGCGGTGGTGGTGGTAATTGTTTAAATGTAACATCATTAAATTTATTTGTTCTCGATTGACGCATTCTATAACACTGATAGGCACTCAAATGTAATTCCAACATTATTAAAACGAAATTCATTGAATACAAGTTGATATGCTATATAGAGAGAATGAAAAATATTGAAATTATGCATGTAAATTTATGTGTTGTTTTTTTTTTTTCAAACTCACCTTCCAAATATCATATTCTAATGCTGAATAAACAATTGACGGAATATGGAAACGTATTCCATCACATTGAAATGGTGATATTGTTGGTCGCACTTCAAATAAATTCGGATGATTGCACACTTTCCTTAATTGCATTAGTACGTTTATAACACTTAATAAATTTCCACTTGCCAAAGTTTCACGAGTCCTTTAAAATTTACGAATTAAAAATACTCATTATTTTTTTTGTAATTAAACTTACTTAGCACGAGACATATAATCATCGTATAGAAAACGTTGCCTTTTCGATAAACGACACATAATAACATGTTCATATTTCTTTGGCATTTGTTTCTCCACTTCGGACTTTAAACGTCTCAATAAAAAAGGCCTCAACACCTATACATTTGTAAAAAAAAAATTCCTTAATAATCTTGCATTTAAAGTTTATTGATAATAATTTATTTTTAAATAAATGAGTCAGACAAATGCCTCGATTCTATCATTAAACGGTAAGCGAATAACTCAAAACGAGAATTCAATACCATCAAACATGGTAAAGTTATCATCATGCGAACAATTTCTATTGTATTGTAGGAATTATTTATTAACAAAAAGAAAAAAAAATCTCTTACCTTGTGCAGTCTTTTAATGATGTTCTCATTATACTCTGAATTTCCTTCAATCATTCCAGTTACAGGATTCGAGAACCATTCTTTAAATTCTCTATGCGATTGAAATACATTCGGCATAAGGAAATGCATCAAAGACCATAATTCCATTAAATTATTTTGTAATGGTGTACCAGTTAATAATAAACGTTGTTGTGTTTGAAAATTTAATAATAATTGCCAACGTTGCGATTTGAAATTTTTTATATTTTGTGCTTCATCTAATATTAAATATTTCCATTTTTTACGTCGGAAACTTTGATGATCTTGTATAACTAATTTATATGATGTTATGCATACATGAAATGCATTCGGTTTCGTCCAACCAGTACGTTTTAGTTTACGTTCTTTTTGTGTACCATAATATGTTAAAATTTTAAATGCTGGACACCATTTTTTACATTCCATTTCCCAATTTAACATCACCGATGTTGGTACAACAATTAAATGCGGTCCCCAATTTTCTTTTTCACATGCCAAATGGGCCAACAAGGAAATTGTTTGAATTGTTTTACCCAAACCCATTTCATCAGCTAATATACCATTCAATTTACGTTCGTACATTGTTACAAGCCAATCAAGTCCAATATGTTGGTATTCTCTTAATGGTAATTTCAATAGGAATGGAACTTTTGTTGAAACATTTGTTGAAGATAGTGTATTTCCTTTTGGTTGAATACTTTCAGCTATTGCGGCAGCATCATTTATAAGGTCATCATTATCGTCAGTCTTTGTTTTTTCTCCCTCTTTATGAGAATCTTCTACTAACATTTTTAATTCATCTGTTTTCGTCATACCCTCAACTTCTTCTACACTATCTTGTTCGTCATCCGACTCTTTCTCTTCATCTTCATCATCATCATCAGATTGGTCCGTTTCGGCACTTTCTTCATCGGCCACATCAATTTCATGTTTTTTAAACGTTCTACCTTGACGCGTTTTCGATTCCGATTTTTTTTCATCATCATCCGATTCCTCTGATTCACTAAATTTTATATTGTCTCTATTCAATAAGTAATTTCTAAGTAGATCATCTTCTAGTAAATCATCTAATTCCATTTGGGATTCCCTTTGAAGAGCAGCAACTTCTTCACTTTGTTCTTGACTTTCATTGTTTGCTTCTTCCTGTTCAATTGTCTCTTCATCGTCTTCATCGCTTTGCGTTTCCGGTTCAAATTCTTCATCGGAATGTATTCTAGAAACTGATCGAGACGAAATTGTACTTGGTGGCACATCTGTTACACTTTTATTCATTCCTTCTGCTAATAATTGTGAGTATTTTTCCGTTTGATCAACAATAAAACTTAATTGTTGATCTAACGCTTTCTTTCTTTTTTCTTCTAATATTGTATTTTGTTTATATTCGACTAATTTTTCCACATTATTCCAAAAGTTTTTAATTTCTTTTGCACAAAAAGCAGCAATCCTACGTAAATGTTGTTCTTGTGCTTTTTCGGCACGTTGTGCAGCCATGGCTTTATCTTGAAAATATTTCTGTACCATTCGTGCACATTTTTTTGCTGCTGCTTTCTTCCATTTACGTTCTTGTGCAAAATCCGCTGCCAACCATACCATCTCTTCCAACAAATAATCCCAATGGGCTTTCGATCTAGGCATTTCTTGAATTTTCGGTAAACGTTTCTCCGACCACAAACCTTCTTTCTGTAGTTCAGCTATTCGTTGAACAACATACGCTTCCTGTTTGGCTTTTTCAACAATTTGCTCCTGATTTGTTGTGCCAGGTGAATAATTTGTGGACGTTTTCATTTTTATCGGAGTTGGTTTTGGTGTGGAAACTTTCGTTTCACCACTATTTGATGTTGTTGTTGTTGTTGGCGTACTAGTCGATGGTGTAGTATGATGTGAAATACCGGGTAAGGAATTTGCTGATGTGGCTGTTGGTGTGGAGGGCGTCGTTGTTGTCGCTGTTGCTGCTGTTGTTGTTGTTGTTTGTGGTGGTACATTTGATGGATTTTCCTCGTTTGCATACTCTTTTGGATCGATTGCATGCTCTTTCAGGTATGCCAAATAGGCTTGAGTACGTGGACGTTTTGCAAACTGATACAAATCCAATATATTACCACCAGCTTCCAAATAAAATGACTCTAACAAGTGTTCATTATATTTCTCTTTCACTAATTTCGAACGGACTATTTTATGGTTCATAACACGTTGTAATTTACTAGCATATGTATCTTTTTTCTCCGGTGTAGACGGCAAAGGCCGTTTCAATGAACGGATTGGTGTTGGAGGTGGCGGCGGCGGCGGTGTTTGTTGCTGTTGTTGTTGTGGTGATGGTTGTTGTTGTACATTACTATTTGTTGTTTCGGTATTTTGAAATACTTGTAAACGAACATTTGAATTTGGTCGGGCACGTAACACATTCACTATTGATTTATTCGCTAAACTGGGTCTTAATTGCGATGTTTGACCACCTCTCGATGGATTTATGCTTATAATGCGGGTAACTGCACCACTCTGGACCAAATTCGTGTTTGGATACAACGTCGAACCGGGACTTATCTATAAATATACACCAAATCAATTATTTAAAATCGAATTAATGACGTCCTCACAAAGTAATAAAATTCAATTTACGAAGCTTTTATAGAAGAAATTAAACGTTTCCGGATAATAAACTTATAACTGGTTTTTTTTTATCAAATATGAAATGGTTTTTGGCGTACCTGGGTTAGTGCTGGAACACCACCGGGAGACTGTGAATAGATGTATTGGCCACCAACCACTTGTGCCAATCTCATTGTAGGGCGCTCTGCCGCATTTCGAGGGCCTTGACCCTCTCTCGGGGGCAGAGCACCCTGCCCTACCCCCGGTGTTTCGTCACTCATCGTCTACACTTCTGCAAAAACAACAACAAAACAAATGCAAACATAAACAAAAACGTCGCATGATTCATCTAAACTAAAACAATTACCACACATTGCGTAAATAACATTAAATTTTAAAATGTTTTTCTAGATACAAATCGATTATTGATAAGATTTTTAATTTAAATGGTACATACATAAATTAAAGAAAATTTATTAGTTTTGTTGTTATTGACTATGACATAAGTTTGGCGGAAAAAAGTTTGAAAATATACAATTAACGCGCCAAAAGAATTTAATTATTGGACATAAAATTATGCTGCATTAGCATTTTTTTTAAAAAACGGTTATATATTTATTTTAAACTGGTAAGTAAATTGTTTATTTTAATAAGGAAAATATTTTTATTATTGAAAAAAAAAAGAGTGAAATCAATAAGTAATGACGTAAAATTTTCTATTGACTAGCGCTGTAGAGCCAGTTGGAACAAACCAGTCAGTAACAACTGCCTAAAAGCCGCTAAAATAGTAAATTTCCATAAAAAGTACGCTTTAATTACCGCCATATACGATATTAAGTTTAAATATTTGATTTTTTCATAATAAATATAATAAAATAAGAGTGAAAAAGTGATTGTTATTTTAATAAAAAAAATTCTTTCGTTGAACAAAGAAATTCATACCGTCGCCATGTTCTAAATTTACATACAATTGATCCGCACTTACCATCATGTAATCACAAAATATTCAAGTGAAACTTGGTCATCCGCTAATAAAAACACCACTATCGTTTCAATTAAGCTTTAATTTACAATTAGGTACTCCACGTATCAATAAATTTGTTAAATATATCTAATATTTTCAACATTTTACGCTGTTCACATCAAGGACGCATCGCCCTTTGCAAACATGGCGACGGCTTTCTTTCACAATTTGCGTCTACTTCATGGGAATGGACGAACGGGACCGATGTACGCCCAGCAGCCTAGATTTAAGCTCAACGCGCATGCGTAAAATACACGATACATTCAAGTTTCGCGGTTTATTTGAATATCAAACAACATCAAATTTCAATCAATTCTGCAAAAATAATGAGCCGATTATCGACAAATACACACCCACTCTTAACAGAATTGGTAATAGAAGCCTTAAATAGTAAGCAAATATTTACCGTTAATGATTTTCTCAAGAAGAAAACTGACGATATAAAAAAAATTGCACCAGCACTTACGCCAATGGTATTTTGTATTCATGTATTTCATGTACATAATTTAATTAATGATAATAAATGGTTGTTTTTAGAATATTAGAGAAATTCGCAAGAGTTTATTAAATGAATTTGCACCTAAACCTTTAAATGGTTGGAACTATTTCAAGTTAACTTTAGAAAAATCAGCTATTATTCCTACTGGAGTGGAAAGGTTGAAAGATTGCTAAACTTTTAATTAATTCTTTAATTATTAATTTCTTGTAGTATTGATAAAATTTTGGATGGCGGACTATTTACCAACAATATTTACGAGCTAAGCGGTCTACCAGCATCTGGAAAAACTCTTTTCTGTTTAACATTAGTCAAAAATGTTACTGCAAACTTACAACAATCACTCTATTACTTGGACTGTAAAAATAATTTCTTTGGTTTCCAATTCAAACAACTGTTAACTGATTCAAGCGCTGATAAAATAAAGGATGCAATGAATAGATGTTTTGTTGAAGAAATTACTACAAATCATGAATTAATTAACAGTTTATATGCAATTAAAAGTGAACTTGAGACATGCACTACTAGCAAAACCAGAATTATTATCATTGACTCATTGTCTTGTGTTTTTTCACAATATTCAATGGACCACAGTGAAAATAATAATTTGTTGACCCATCTTGTGAATTGCATGCATTACTTAATGTGTGAATATCATGTTGTATTTTTGATAACAAATTTAGTTACTCAATGGAATAATTTTGATCTTAAAAGTGATTCAGAAACTGTCGCGTGTGGACGATTTTGGAGTAGTATTCCAAACTTTAAATTAAGAATTGAAAAAAATAATGATAATAGTGGCACTATCAGTTTGATTAAAAGTCCAGACAATTTATCGAAACGAACTGTTGACATAGTGATTGCGGATAATGGTCTATTGTGTTAAAATAAAAAAAGTGTAGTTTTTGTAAATTTTTAAATGAAATAAATATTTTATAAAAAATATGTATTTTGGGTTGCCTATAATACAACCATAAAAAATTATTACTGTTGGCTTCAGTTCGTTTCAGTTATTTTCAGAAGAGGCATAAACATTTGGTATTGTTTGTAACAATGAGCACAAAGTGTTGTGTCCTTTGGTATCAAATTCTTCATTCGAAAACATGTCTAGAGTTTCACAATTCATTGTTTTGCCTTGAGACGTTCCACGGACCTAATACGAAAGATTTATAATGAAAATTAATTATGATGTTTAAACTACGTAATACCATCACATATCCAGATAATGGGTGAGTTATTGGCCTTTTTAGATTAACTTTTACAACAACATCATCCACAGCTCTAACCTCAAATGATTGTGAATTTGAGGCAACACTTGTAACGTACCCAATTAAGCTAACTTTTTTGTCTTTGAAACGTTCCAGCATTTCAGCGGTAACATATTCAAAATTATTTGCCATTGGAAAGATTTTAACTTTATATAAACAAACTCCCGCTAGTTTTCAATGTTAATTAAAAAATGAGGTTATGTAGAAAACTTAGAAAATGGAAATTCCCCTAAATGTCTACGAACAGTAAAAATCCCCAAATTGTCTTGGCTGAGGTAGGGGTTCGGGAGAGACAGGTTGAAATTTTCATTTCACGCAGAAAGTCTTTCTGTAAGGTTTATCCCGCTTTGTGCGGAGTTTCCGCTCAGTTAAATTGCAATTGCTTTTGCAACAAAATGCACCATGTACATCTTATTCTTTAATCATGTGTCCAGTTAATTTATTTTAAGTGTATACAAATATTTCATTTATGTTCAGTTAAAATACCATCAAATTTATCCTCAAAATAGAAATTGGAATATACAATTTATAACCCCACATCTTGATATATTACGTTTCATATTCTTATCAGAGCACGTTTTTCTTCTCGAACAAACCAAGAACCATGGACAAGACAGCCGACAATCCGGTCATTGTCTACCGATTAGTACTTACTGGTGGTAAGTGGTAATTTCCAACATTTGCCATTTTCACTAAATGGTTCCGATGTTTAATTTTAGGTCCATGCGGTGGAAAAACAACCGGACAATCTAGATTATGTACATTCTTCGAAAATCTTGGATGGAAGGTAAGATTCTTAAGTTTAAAATTAATCCCTTACATGACGATAAAACAAGGTATAAAACAAAGAGTTTACAATTTTTTTTGGGGGGTGTATAGAATTTTTGCCATGACTAACTTGTTTCCAGGTTTTCCGTGTACCTGAAACTGCTTCAGTTCTGCTCAGGTATGTTGACAATTTCTTGTTGTACCCATCTTTCAAGAAAAGCAACCAAAAATCATTATACATTCCTTTTTTTGTTGGGTTGAATGCTGTATATATTTTTTTTGAATGATTCAATTCCGGTCAACGCAGTTTATATATTTAAAAATAACTTTTTTACTTTTATATTGTCGTTATTATCATTTTGGTGGTTATAGATTATTATTTGCGGGGAACAAAACGAGGCTAAAACACAAGAACAATTCGCAATATTTCCCATAATAGTATAATCCTCAATGCATTGTCATCATTATGTCGTAATTTCCAAAAATAATGTATACGTTCACGTGTATGTTGGCCGCATTTATTCGCTACATTAGTTTTTATTTAAAAAAAAATGGAAAAAGAAAATTAATTGTTTCTAGTACGAGTTATTGACCCCTATTTTTCTGTTATTGATTAATAGTACAACTTATAATTACAATTTCATATCACTGAAAAACCAGCTTTTTTATTAAAATTCAATCTATTGAGGACATGTTTAATTAATGTACGTTTTTTTTCTTTTGTATTTTTCAGTGGTGGAATAAAATTCAGCGACTTAAATGAGGATGAAGGTGAGAAACATTTTTTATTATATTCCTTTTATTTTTCTTACTTGGCATTGAAATGTGTTTGATAACAAGGTCAATAAATCGTTAATTTTCCATTGTTTTGATTAATTTTTAACGGAAATAATATGATATAGTTTTTTGGTTTGTTACTATTTTTAATTCGCTTATTTCGGTACTATAATTATTGCCCTTTATAAATTACACAACAATATGGAAGTTGCCAAAACGATAAATACATTATTTTTACAAAAAAATGTGGAAAACCACAAGGATTTTAATAGATTTTATTTTTAAGTAAGTATAGAATATTAAAAAAAAAATTAGGCGCAATTTAACTATTAAAGCGATAACATTTTATTGCTTTCGTATAATTATATGTACATTTTATCAATGTATGTATTTTCTGTCTTGTACATATATAGATTTTATATTTATAATAAAGCCAGACAGACTTTGCAGACTTTAAATTGAACGAAAAATCCAGTTTCTATTGTTGATTTTGGCTCATCATACTTTATATAACTTATTTTTCACAGAAAATTCAATATCTATATTCTATAGAGCACATATTTGGTCAGATTTATTAAATTTTTAGTAAAACTAGAAGACATGTACTTGTTAGTAGATTAATATTGTATTTTAAGAACTTTTCTGTGTATATTTTAAGTAAATTAATTACTTGGTGGCATTCCAACAACAATAAATTATTTCGAAAGCCCCAAAATGTAGGTAATGAAAAAAATTTCATTTCTAGCTTGCATAATTAACAAATTGTGTTACAATCTTAATTAAGATTAGTCGTATTTACAAATTATACTGTAGAAGTTTTAATGAAAAAATTCTTAATCGTTTTAAGGTTTCATCAGAATTTATTGATTTACGAACCCTTGGAAAAAATTCCTATTGAAAGTTTTCAATTTTACAGACTAAACAAATTGATATTCTTTTCAGTTATATATAAATTAACATTATTGACGTTTCTTATACATGTTAACAAGAAGAAATTGACATTGATTGACCGCAATATAATTTGTTTTAATAATTTTTTATCAATTTAGCATTGAATAACAATGAATGTAATAGCATTTTGTTATAAATAATGCTACCGTGCAAAAAAAAACTTATATAAACACCTTCATTGTTCTAGTCATGAGTTTTTGTTTATAAAATTATTATCTGTTGACGTGAGCTAAATGCATGTGATTTTTTTTTTATTACAAATGCGAATTACGAATATTTCGCTTAGTAATGTTTAAATTTAATTGTGGTCATTTTATTGGTCATTTAAAAATGAATTTGTTTTATTTAAATTCCTGAAAATTCCAGTTTTAGCTAAATATAATATAATTTCGAATTGAAGCCAAAAAGGGATGAATGTACGTGCTTTTTTAAACATATTTCTGAATAACTGTATTTTTAAACTTTGGACGTATTACTCGTCTGAGTATTTTGTTTATTGTTATATTAGTTTATGTTTTACTTTGATAAAAAGTTTTATTTATTATGCAGTGTAAAATTTCAAATTACATTTTTTTTATCAGATAATTAGTAATGTACAATGTATTTTACGTTTCAAGGGTGTTTGTTTATTTTACGGTTTATTTTTCCATAATCTTTCCATAATAGGACGTAAGCACACTTTTGAATGAACATAAAACGCCTAATAACGAGTGTTTAGACGTGGTATAGACACATTTGTTTATCTTTTTTTTTTCGACTAATTATGAATGTATGAAGCTATTTTTAATTAACTTGTTAAAGGGGCTTTTCTCAATGTGCCTCCTTTACTACATAATCACACGTGATTGTTATTTTTGTATGTAATTTGGTTATTTTTTTGGCATTAAACCAATACGATAGTATATTGAAAAATTTTTATTAATAGATTTAGAATAAAATTACATTTGGTGTAAAGTTCAAATAATTAGACACAAAAAGTCTGCCGATTCTATATCAAATTAATCATATTTTCGTAGTTTTTACATAAATGAATATAAATGTAAAGAATGATGAAATTCAGCTATTGTTATTTAGGACGGATTCATATTTTTTTTTGTAATTTTTCTAAGTGGATTTTGTAGGTGTGTTAAATTAACATATATGACATAATCATTTAATTTTATAAAGTTCAAAATACTTGTAAAATGTTTATTTTAGCTTTAGCATTATATCCAAAAATAATACGAGAAGAATGTAATAATACAACTAATAAAATAATATGTAATAGTAAAATTGAGGGTAAGAAAATTAATGAGCTTGTTTAAGCTTATATATCCTTAAGAGGGGATTTGACCGCCACAGTTTTTTCGCTCTCGGGATTTTCGGAACTAATTTAGATGCAATGTGGGTTGCCTACTTTAAGGGAACGTTTGGTAAAATAATTATTTTAGCGTACACCCATTTTCTAAATATAATGGACTCGCCCAGTCAGTTAAACATAAGAGAGAGAAGGGGCATCGATAACATGGTCTGATTGGCTGGTTGCCCGGTTTTACCTTGTTTTTATTTGGCGACCTCTTACTCAATGAGGCTGAACTATTTTGCAATAATTTTTAGCTGTTTCATATAAAATATTGCAAATCGGAACACAAAACTCCTTGGGAAATGCATTATAACCAGGTTTAATGGTATCATCTTAAAGGTAGGACTTTTTTCTATCTATAGGGTAAAATTGCGATAAATGTGTTCAGTAGTTTTTTATTTATTACTATTTTTAGTGGTTGAGGTCATGAACCGAAATTTTCAAAACCGTATTCTAGCCTTTCTACAAAATTGTATGAAACAAAATTTAGCCCATTGGTTCTTTGAATGATTCTCTATAATATATATTTTTTGTAGAATTTTTAATAAAGCCATTTAGCCACATTGTGTTCCGAAAAAATTAGGGGGTTTTTTAGGCAACCAAAAACACACCTAATCCCCTCTTAAACGTGCAAATGTATTACATTACGTGCTTCTTTCCATTTTATTTTA